>OX454265.1:21181144-21238193 GCA_949715065.1 Periphyllus acericola
GAACGCGATCGCTGCGGCCGCGGCCGCCGCCGCGTGGTGCAGGCCGTACGGTACCATCAGTGGCGCGGGGTACGCGGCCGGCACGATGGACGGGAACCGGCGCAGGATGTCGTCGTCGTCCGTATCGTCGGAGGCGGCGGACGACGACGCGTTGGTGGCCGGCGCGGCCGCGACGGCGCGGGCCGGGGCCCGCGAACACGGCGCAGCGGGTGACGCGGACGTGCGGTCGGGCCCGATCAGGCTCTCGATGTCGAACGGTCGCTTGGCCGCCGGCTTGATGGTGGTGGTGGTGGCGGTCGCGGTCGCGGTGATGGTGTCCGCGTCCGCGACGGTGCCGTGGTGCTGGTGACGCCTGTGGTGCGCGGCGGCACGGCGGTGATGATGACGGTCGTCCAGGTGGCCGCCCATCTGCTGGTGATGATGATGGGACGTGGGCGGCGGACTGCCGGCCGACGACGAGCACCGCGACGACGACGCCGAGGACGCGCCGGACGACATGGACGAGTGTCGCGGCGAGCCCGACGAGGCGGTGGCCGCTGCCGACATGGCTGGATGGTTGCGCTGCATGTGCGCTAGGTTGTTGGCCAGAGCGATCAGTTCGTTGTCCAATCTGTCGGGAACAATGGAAAAACGATTTAAATTTAAAAGACCCTTTGAAGGCAACATGACACGCGCGTACGTGGGACACGACGAAATGGCAACAATAACAATATATCGCGGTTCTTACCTGTCTTTGTCGGACTTGACCAGCTTGAACCGTTTGCGGCGCCTCAGCAGCGACCCGTTCTCGAACATGTCCAGGGCGGCCGGGTGCAGCGCCCAGTACGCGCCCTTTCCCGGCCGGTCGGGCATCCGCGGGATCTTGACGAAACAGTCGTTGAACGACAGGTTGTGCCGCAGCGAGTTCTGCCAGCGCTGCGTGTTCCGCCGGTAGTACGGGAACTGGTCGCTGATGAACTTGTAGATGTCGGACAGCGGCAGCATTTTCTCCGGCGAGCTCCATATGGCCATGGCCGTCAGCGATATGTAACTGTACGGCGGCTTCTGGTCGCCGTACGAGTCGCGACTCGGGCGCGGCATACTCTATACAGCCGCGTGCCAATACACGAGGGACGAAAGAAAATCGAAATTTCTCTCGAGTGCCCGGTGAAACGATGAACGCGCGCACTTGATGCAGACGAGCGCGTCCGATAAAATATTAAGAGTATTAAGTATTTCGACGGCGTTGATGATGACAACAATGTATCGATACGACGGCGATGCGGATTCAACTGCGTGGTACGGTCGTGCGACGTCGGCGTGCGAGTGCGGACTGAACGGACGCGGCGCCCGCGTAGTCGACGGTCGTGACGGCGGCGGTGGCGGCGGCGGCGGTGGCGGTCCAATGGGAAGCTGGTGCGGGGCCAATGGCTTGGGCGCGGTCGCTGTGCCGAACGACGCCTCCCATACCCCTTCCGCGCGCCGGTGTTCGGCCCAAGAGGCGCGGGCTCTCGATCGTGTATATTATTTCGACTTGTACTCTCCCGCGGTCTACCCACCCGTGCCAGCACCGAGCGCGCCACCGCTATCGAGTGGGTACCGGGCACCCGCTACGGTGCACGGTGCACGTCCGCTTTTCTTTCGGCCGCGCCGCCGCCTGCTTATAACGACGACGCCGTGCGATGATCTCTCGCACAACACGGGCACCTCACGCGTTGTACCGGAATGGTTATAACCGTGTACGCTTTACGCGCCGCCGTTATTTGTGATGCAACCCGTTGTGCGAAAAATTGTAATATTTATGTTTTATAAATGTTTCAAGTTTACTTAAAACGTTAACAATTATTATATAAATTACGTAAATTTAACATATTACATGAACTACAAATGTCCTCAAGAGTCAACTTGTTTGTGATGTTATTTTTATACAAATATAACAAAATAGTAAACGTCAATTATGTTTCATCAAAAATCAAATTTATCTAAAATTTACGTTAAAACTATGTTTCATTAACCATCTCATATATTTTTTATCCTAGCAAACAGGAAACATTAATAAAACTACCTATTAGTGTTCCATACGAGTTGTAAAATACTTAAATATAACATAAATATTATATACGTAGGCAGGGCCGGATCTAGGGGGGGGGAAGTCGGGGATTTATCCCCGGGCGTATAATTTTCATGGGCGTATTGTAAAGGTTTTAAATTTAAAATGGACTTTGAAACAATCAAACAAAAGTCATAACTACAAAATAATATTTTAATAGAAATGTGTAATAATGGGTATGTGAATAAAATAATATTATTTTTATTTTTAATTTTAACAAGTAATAACAATATTATTTTAAAATGGACAAATAGGTACGTATTGCAGTGGAAATACCCGTCCGCGACTGTATGTCTGTGTTTACTGTGGACTGCGGTGCATTCCAGGAATTTCCTGAAAAGGACGTATATTTTTAATTTTCCCCGGGTGTTAAAAAGTTAAGATCCTGCCCTGTACGTAGGTATAAACTTATCCGTGTGTTTGCGTGCGTGCGTGTGTGTGTTTATTTGTGTGTGTGTGCGTGCGCGTGTTTCTGTGAGATATCGGCCGCCGCCGGTGTCTTCAATAGTTCAATGAGATTCGCCGCCCTCTTTTTTTGTACACGTAATATATACGCACAGAAATTCTTTATATCGCATTTGCCGCGCCCTCGTTAGACAATGGTACGCCGTCTTGTACCTACACACACACACACACACACACACAAACACACTCGCACACGCGCATACCTAAAGTGTACCATTTTATTGTGTTCATTGAGAAAAAATCAAAACCATAATAACGTTTTGGGAACAACACATACCTAACCGCATATTATATACACACAGCGGTACAATAACACTCTTGGGTCAGATGTATTTTGCGTATGGTTACGTTATACGAGTCTCGACGATCCGGCTGCAGGGTTGAGTGGCGCGGCAACTGCGGATAAGCGAATTCCGCGGATAATCCGAAATAGGACGAAAGGGACCGCGGCGATAACTATATATATATCGCTTTTTTTTCTTTTTCTTTTTATTCAAGCCGCAACAACTAAGGTTATTGGCATATACAATATAAACGTTAAATTGGAGCCAGAGAACATTATGAATATTATGTACAGTGTGGATTATTTACATGTAGGTTAGGTACAGAAGGAGAAAAAGAGAAAAAGAACAATGTCAGATAAGGTTATACAAATTAGTTATTTTAAGAAACTTTATTGTTTTGGTAGTGTTTTCATGATCGGGTCCAAGTGCTTCGTGTAGATGATCAGGTATACTTAGGACTGTTCTGGTGTCTGCGTAGTTTTGACAGTATAGGAGAATGTGTTTTACGGTTAAAGCTTCCCCACAGATAATACATGGGTCTGGATCTTCTCGTCTTATGAGGTGACGATGGGTAAACCATGTATGTCCAATTCTTAATCGTAATGCTTTTAACAGGACGTGGGTCGCATGTTCTGTTTACGTCTTACAAATTTGTACAACGTAGCGAATTCACGTTAGGTAGTTCAAATGTACACGCAGTACTGTTGGCTTGAATATATGTTATAGTGAACTGACCTCTGTTAACAAACTATTTAATAATAAAGGGACCAACACTATCCGTGTTTTTTGGTAGGTTTTTTCCGTTATTATAATTTTTACGAGAATTATGAGTTTTTAAATTGTTTAATTTCACATACCCATAAAGTCATAACCAACTTGCAAATTAAAACATTGGGAATTGCCGAACAACAAGAAATAGATAATAAGTTTTTCACTTAATCTTTGACTAAGTTAACTCTAATATTAAAGCTAAGAACACAACATACTCGAGCTACTGAATGAAAATTGTACGTTTGTATAAAACAGAGACAACACATGCGGGTGTGGTGTCATCTTAACATAGTTTCATTTGCATTAAATTAATACGTTATTGTTACTTTTATGTTTACATTTTTAGTGCGTCTTTCAATAAAACCATTGTTATTTACGAGTATATACACGCATAACTTTAATTTTACACACACACACACACACACACACACACACACACACACGTAAAAAATATTTCGTATTAATATATGAACCAAGAGGTTTTATATTATATACATAATATGTACATTGTACCGTGTACACGTTCGAATTGTATTCGTCGCGTAATATTGTTCGTACAATTATAAATTTGACAATTTTATACAAAGCAATGTTTAAATTTCAATTAGTTATGAAGACATATACCGCGAGGTGTCTTGGACCTCACTTATTATTACTTAAATGCCAATCGATGATATAAAAAAAACCTTGTATACTATGTAACACTAGGAATTTCAAATAGTTCAATATAAATGAAAAAATGTGAATAGATTGTTCATGCGTCATTTAAGGAATTTGTTTTCATATATATAATGTATCTGAATTTAACTTGAAAATCCTGTGTACATATTTTTATGATGTAATTACACAACTGTAAATTGGAATTAATTAAAAATTAATATATTGGTATCATAATTGTAACCCTCTATACCACCACCACATCCTTGCTTGAATAGGAGGTAGATATAAAATTATGGATAAGAATAACGAACAAAAATATGTACACATTTATAAACATATGGGTAGAAACAATTTAGTAAAATATAGTCATAAACATAATACATTGTGTTTATTTAAATATTTTTGTATATACACAGGGTGATCGGAATTGCTTTTTACTTGTAAATTGTACGTGTAATACAGAGTATAATAATTTTAAATTATACCGTTTCAAAAAAATTATGTTTTTATCTATGGTTTTCTAATTTTCATGAGAAAAACGTTGTAACATGAAATTCTCATCACTCTGTATCAGCGGTTCACAACCAATTTAGTTCTGCGGACCACCAATCTTATACAAAAATCATTGAGGCCCACTAGTAGCAAACCCATAAACGTATGCATATAATAAATATGTATATATACAAATATATATGTCAGTTATTAGAAATATAAGAATTAAAAAAACAATTGTCTATTCAAACAAAAAAACTTTATTCATCTTAATCACAAATTAAACAATTTAATGTGACTCATTACCACTCTGCTCACGGCCCATGGATTGGGAATCTCTGACCTATATAATATATAATATAATTATTATAATATGTAATCGTAATGCAATTTCAGATGTAGTAAAAATTAAAAAATACGTATTAAGTATAAATGTATAATCACTATTTAGTATGATTAATTTTAACCATTTAATCTAAATAAAAAATAAATAAAATTATACGATTATTGTAAGACAATTGTGTTGATCAATATTGAAAAGTATATATGTTTCAAGTTTCAACAAACAATAACTCCATATTTTAATATTTATTATTCTATGCTTTTCAGGTTTTTAATAGTTTTCCTGTCTTTAAGCGTGAAAAAAAACTGCTTTATAGAATAAACCTTGAGCCAATGTTAATATTTCGTTTCACATGCGATCAATGGATATCGAATGTTAAATGTAGGTACTTTATCGGAACTAAATAAAAGTCTGTAAACAAATTCAATAATTTCCCAAGTCACATAACATTATTATAAATCTAAATATATATGAATATTTTTTATTTTTTAAATTAATGTTATGTAAATGTTGGTTAAAACATTGTAATATTTAATTATATAGATAAACATTAATTACATGTTTGATTTAAAAATCTAAATTATAAAGTACAGTTCATGTTTGACTGATGTGCATGCATCGTGAATATACTTGGGCGGGCTGAGGAAATTACAATATTGGTCCCACATACATACATGGTATTGTGACTATATCTATGATGTGTATAAAAATATAGATATTATATATTGTAATAATAATTACCTATGTAAAAATAATTTGTGTCTTGTGTACATTTTTAAAAATAAATTAATCTTATTTTATGGTTTTAATGACACGGAATATTATAATACTGTCTTGAGTTAAAATGTCAAGACGTACAACCGAAGAAAAAAAACAATTTCAAATTACATAGGTAGGTATACAGGCCGAAATCCTATATTATACTCTAATTTAATCATTAAATGGTTTTTTTAACAAAATATATAATAAAAACATTACTATAACTATAAATTATAACTTGATTCAATTACATGAACAATATTGTTTGTGTCCAATTGTTATATCATAAAATATTATATGAATAATATTAGTAAAAGTATATCATAATGTAATATTATAATCATGTAGTATAAATGTTTATAAAACTTTAAAATGCAGTTAAAAGAGCCAATACTAACTCGATCAATATAAGTTATAAATCGTAAGAATATTATAATTTATAAGTATATAGGTTTAACCAAAGGTACCTCTGTAAAAAAAATTATATATTTTACCGTTGTACCAAATAGCCTAAATAAATAATATTTTATACATTACCTATTACGGCGTAAAGCACTAGATATTACTGATATAAGTTTTTAATCCAAAATAAATTATAGCACGTATAAATATAAATAAACAAGTTTGGATGGACCGCCCTACGAACGTGCCAAATTCCCGGCTCCTAAACGTATATCAAACAATAAACTATAATTGCATAGGTACCTACTATATATACACAATTTAAAAATAATTTTGTAACTTGTACATGCTTAGATGTGTATAGAAACCTAAATAATATTGGCTTGTATGCATCAATATTAAGTACTCATAGTATTTTGATTTTTTTCTTTTTATAATATACTAGCTAGTAATGAATATTATTTATAACCTTAATATCAAAACCTCGTAAACATGTACTGGAAAACAACGAACGAATACAACGGGGGATTTAAGGTGTTCTAAACTCATGTTTAGATTGTAGAAACCTATACAGTTTCAGGAATGTTAATTTTATATTAGTAATCACTCTGTATACGTAACATCGAGGCCATATTTTGACGGGAGCAACAGCGGACTGTTGTCCAGGGTGGTAGATTTTAAATCTTAAATTTTTTATTTCATCATATATTCATATGTTTTCACTTATTTCTCATATTATATAAATTTCAATTTAATTATTTACAGTTATGTAAAAAACATGATCATCAATAATTTCAATATAATAATTTCTTAAATTACAATCTATATATTTTTCAATTTGTTTTTAAATGGACATTTTTTTTTTTTTTTTTATTGCGCCAGGCCGACAAATTCCTAAACACGGCTCTGCGTAATATTGTATTAAATAATATTATGTGTATTATTCAAATACATTTTTATAAGAAAATTATATGGTAAATTAAGTGGCTTTTAAGTATATGTAGATGCCTATATAACAAAATTAAGGAGTACAAGTAAATATAACACTTGGTTCTTGGTTGACAAAACGCTCATTTATTAAATCATTCATAATTGAGTTCACGTTTAAAAAAAACAAAGTAAAGTTTGTTTATGCAAACAACGCCAAAAAGCAGAATTAAATAATATTGTCAATTAGACAGTGTTTAAACGTAGAATAGACCAACGAAGCAAATAATCTGAGATAGCTTCGGTATATTAATATTAGTATTTAAGGCAACCGGACGGACACAACCAGGGGAGTGATTGCGTTCCGGTCGACGAACATGTGTACAGAGACTCAAATGCCTAGCTAAGTTTTTGTGTTACATACAGGGTGTCCCACCAGAATTTACACTGAGTGCTATCTCCCGTTTTAATAGAGTTAGTCAAATTCTGTTTTTTCATGAGCAAACCTGGGCAAGAGCAATTTTTTTAGCAATAGCTTGAAAAATATACGCGTATAGCGTATAATTAAAAAAGTTAAAACGAATATTTTTTATTTTATAAGTTATATAAATTTTGGAGATAACCATTTTATATTAACCCATGTATCGACTTTCTAAAGCGTATCTTGTGCAAAATGTGTGGAAATGTACAATACATTTTAAAATATCATTGAAAAAAATGAAGGATTTCAGCAATTATCCAATATATCCAAAATAATAACTGAAGAAAATACTTAAACGAACAATATTCCAGAAGACTTTTCAAGCAGTGAGTTAGTGTACTTATCTTGTATGCCCCGATATATTCGACGAATGTAGAAAAGTTTTTCTCGATTTAAAAACATACTTGCTAAGAACCGAATTTTTATTTAAAAATGTATCCAAGTCTTTAGTAGTAGTCAACTGTAACTCTTCAGGTAATATCATACATAAAAATTCTCCTACAAATGTTCAATTTTTAAAATTAATTTTCGTTCTCGATTTGTACTTAGATGAGTGAACATCCAAAATACAAAAAGCAATGCAATAAGTTAATTTATACAATCTTGGCAATAATTTAAATTGTTTTGTACCGATTTGTTGATAATGCCTATCAACTATTACTTAATACATTTATACAATTATTTTATACATTTTCAAACTTGTATCAAATAAATTTACACGAATAAATATTTTATCATCTGTGCATATTTTGGATACTTTTATTGTAATTATTAATTGGTGTTTATTTTGTTAATTAGTGTGTATTTGCATGCATTTTTCATATATTTTTAGTGCATATAATTCTGAGCCCTAATAGTAATAGTAGCTTCTTTCCTACATGACAACTCTTAAGATTATTAAGATATTAAGCTTACCGATTTATATTTATATTAAGTATTCGTACCTATTTACTCTATATTGACACTAAGTCATATAATCTGAACCATTATAAGTCGTATGCATATTTCTCACTTAAAAAAATAAGTATTTTGTAAATAATTATATAAAATAAAATATTTACAATACCACTTAATTTTTTTTTAAATTGTATTATTTTTTCTGGAAAATCCAGGGGGTGCATGTCCACCACTTTGCACCCCTCTCATGGCACCTATGATTATAATACAGTTCATTAATAGATTGTAATAACTGTAAATAAACCGATTTTTAATATTTAATCTTGTTATAAATGTGCAATAATTAATATTGTCATGGATGATAAGTTTCGCCACTGCTTACAAATTTACATTGTCAATTTTTCCTAAGCATGTATGTATGTATATAATACTATATATAAAATATTAAAATGTTTAGTTGAGTGCGCTATATCAGCGTCAAGTATACTTATCCAACTTCTAAGTATAAATGTAACAAATAAGAAAAGTAAACCCCTTTAAAATGACATATTGGCAACATACTATGCACGTACAACAACTTGGTAGGGTATAATAGTTTTTACAGGATGCATCAGGAATCGCGAAAGTTAAAATTGGTCTAAAAAGTCTAGCGAATTTGTAGTCACGTTCTGACTCATAATCTGGGTAACTGGTGTTTACCCTTCCAAGTGTAAACCAATTTTCACTGATCAATTTCCATCTTTTAAATCAAGTTTTCTTTTATACTCAGCATTATTTACACGGAATTTTACGAAGTATTTTTAAATAGAGATAACAAATAATAATGATAATGCACACTTTTTAGTAAAAAGTAACGATAAACAATTTTTATGGTCAAGTATTTTTTTTTTTTTTAATTAATTTCTCATACAATTAACAACATTATGTCAATATTAGGTTTCCTATAGGTAGTAACAGTTATCTAAAATATCTCTTGGGTATTATGCGGAATCGTTAACTGAATGTTTACATAATAATAGAAACCATTAAACTCCCCTAAACGTATCCTATGTTATCTCTAGGGACGTCAGTAAAATATGCTTTTTTATGAGCTACTTCAGTGTCTTGTTAAAACATTATTTGACCCGTATACAAAATCAATACTAAAACTGTTCTTAGAATGATCATATAACTTACAACAAAATGTCAAGTGCGTATCGATTATATTTATTTTGATAACATGAATAATTTTATAATTAATGTCGTGGAAACTGAATTAAAACCTAAATCTATGGTATTTGACGTAGTGTTAAAAATGCATTGTTGATTTTCATAAAAGTTATTGTATAAACCAACATATACATATTATAATAATAAAACATAATCTATGTCAACACTTGTAAAAAGGTTTAAATAAGCTAAAAAGTTAAGTTAGAAATTGCCTTTGGTGATTAATCGATGATATTTATAGGAATTATTAGTATCCTTTTTAAAAACATTTCAATACTATTTCAACTCATATAACACTTCATTATTATGAACATAATTTACCACGTTGCCCTTAAAATGTATTCATATTCAATCAAGGAAATTGTTTGAAAAATCAGAGTAGGCAAACATGGCAAAGGGAAAATTCAATTAAAAATTAAAATATTATTACATTTAGATAAAAATTAATTCTTAATAAAATAATTCACGGTTAATAATCAAATAAAACACTGCAGCCTAAAATTGTCCGTAAAATATTTCTATTTACTTGACTCACAAATACAATGCGAGAACCTTAGTCATTAATGAAACGATATCGTCCATAGTGGGTTATACGCATGCATGTATCAAAATTGCATATACGAAACACCGTTGTTGAAAGGGGAATTTACAATTGCCGATAACAGATTTAAGGTTAAATAGTATTTCATTATACCATCATGAAACAAAATAAATAAAAAAAAATTATAGTCTTCTAACATTTATAAATTTAAATAAGAATAATTTGCTCATATATTGAAAGGTTTAGTTTTAAATGTAGTTATAACTTATTAAGAATATTATATCGTTTCTAGACTTATTTTGGTACGGCTATTTTATGAAAAGAAAAAATAACGAGTTTTGATAAATTAATATAGTTCATACATTTTTCGAGTACAATTCGATATCTTCTATGGAGTCACGGTTCTAAATAACTTTTTTATTTCAATTAAATGTATGTAGTTTGTTTTTTTTGTGATGTTTAAAACAGTTTAAAAAAATTTTAAACAAATATATTATTTTAATTTAAGACAATGTTGTAGTTATCAATCAGTACATTACAATATACTGAAGTTAGTTTGGAGACACTTGGTTTAAAACGATTAAACAGTTCTAAATATTTATAGACATAATTTTAAACTTTTATCTTTTTGCTGGACATTTTATGAGAAGTTGCCCTAACCCAGTTGTTTCATTGATTGCATAAATGAACACGAAATACAAATATAACAACATGTGGTCACTGGTCAGATTAAGATAAAATTGTAATTCAATTAAAATTAAAATCTTAATAAAACTTGTATTCTATTTGTTTTAATGATGTTTTATTCTATTGTTTTAAATGTTTAAAACAAATTGAAGCTTGTTGTATTTAGTTTTTTTAAACATGTTTATAATATGAATTTAGAACAAAATAACTCTGGAATTATGACGAGTGGTGGGATTGCGAAAAACAATTCAATTTGGTGCGCGGCTATAACAGTGAACCAAAATTTAAAAGGGCGAGACTCCAAGGTCAGGTGAAACTCCTTGGTCGGATGAGACTCCACATTATGGTGAATTACTAGGATGGGTGAATTATACCGCTGTTAAGTAAACATTTCAAGTCCCTCTGATTATTATATTTATAGTTACGATGAAATAACTAACACCGTTTAATCGATATTGCGGAACACCAGAGTTCATCAAAAATAATTTTCTAACATTTATACGAAAATGTTACGCTTCCCCTTTAAATTTTTTTTTAGTTTGGTGGAAATAACATCTTTTCTAATACATTAAACTATATTTTCAAGTCTGAAGTATTAAATGTTTTTCAACTTATAACTACAACAATGAAAGCTGATTTCGTAATTTTTATTAAATTTAAATGCTAATTTGTAAAAATGTTGACTATAGATTTTTGAGATTTATTCACACGAGGAAGAAAAATATAAGACATACAAAGAACATTATATTCAAATTTCAACAAATGAAAATCAAACATAATTTTTTTATCGACACTTTACGAGAAAAACTAAGAAAACTTTCAAAATTCAAATGGCTTTCAATAACACAAAAAAATCCAAAACCATTTGAAAGTTATACCATATCTAAAAAATAACCATATAAATATTTAGTGACAATTTCAATTCCCTACGATCAATACTTTTTGAATAAAAATGAAAAAAATATCAAAATTGGCATTCCGTAAAATTGCCGTTTTTTTTTTTGCAATTTTTCGTCAGTTTTCCGCAATAATTGAGAAAACTGTTGAGAAATTAAAAAAATTACCTGTCTAATGCAACAACTAGACAACATTAAGAATTTGAAATCTATTAACAATTTTTGATAAGGAAAATAGTGATGACATACACAAAAAAAAACATTGTAGTGAAACCAATACATTCCTCATTTAAATCAGGATTTAAAATTAACATTATCTGCGTTTAATTTCAAGGTTATTTCATTTACTAATCTGGATTCTGTGTCGAATCATAAATGTTTTGTATGAGTATATAACTAACATAATACATTACTTGTAAATAATTAAAATATTTTGATAATTAGTAAATAGACTTATGTAAACTATTATTTTGCTTAATTGTATTTTGTGCAAAACCAACTTTTAATATCACGACCCGACATTGCAACTAGTATAATATTACATAATATTTACTGTCCTAGAGCCATGTGGGCATTCATAGTAATGAATAAATAAACTAACCAAAATAATATTTTAGGCAAAGTTCCAAATGTGAATAGCCATCACACCACATTCCAAATACCACATTCTAAATTCATAATTAAAAGAAACAGCCAGTGAAGGTCAGTCGGGCACTCGCATATCAAAGATTCGACACGGGACCAATTTTTTTTTTTTTTGTAACTGATTTGTTATCATTTGTAACCACAAATTCAGGATTTTTAACCCAATCCCTTGGACGCCAGATCGAATTTAAAATGCGGGTGCTGGAACGACGTCGTCCTGGCACCTGAAAATCATAAAATAGACGTAGACACTTCGGTCAAGACGCGATGCACCGATCCGGGGTTTGTTTTCGTGTCACCAGTCTGAGATAGTATTCAACTTTAATTTATATTCTTTCTTATGAGTATTATGACTATGAGGCATGAGCTTATGAACAACTACTGATATGCAAAATATTATATAAATACTATATAAATGATATAAGTTTGGTGTATATCAGGTGTTAACGCCGACAATTAAAATTGCAACTAAAAACGACGATAAGGTCACCAACCTTTTCGTGTTCGTCACAGCCTCCGATATCGGACACACGCACGCATACACAGTCACATATTTTAATGTTATGTAGCATAATTATGCAAATGTTTATTTTTGTTCTTCTATATGAGTTTGTGTATTATGTAATTGTAAAGGTCCAGTGCCCGTGAATTATTTTCACGTATTTTTGTGTAGCGTAAACTACTGAACCGTGAGAACATCGTCGTACATTGAACAATTTAAATTTTATACACAGCATTCTTGTTGAAGTTTTGCGCAAATCTCATAATTACTATTTTTATTATTCAGCCGTACGCAGACGGCTGCAATAACTTGTGATAATTATTTTATTTTTTGGGCGACTATTGCCAACAACCTGTTCTTTTAAATTTTTTAAGTAATTGTTAGATTTTGTGTATTATATATATCATGTAGGTCTAGGTAGCGGCTGACCAGTCTGCGCTCCGTGTAATTGTGAGTACCCACGCATTTATGTATATATTATTATTCTATATATTGTGAATTATTGAAACGATTATTGTAAATTATAGTAAGAATTACATTTTTTGTTGAAGTTGTAATGCCTACTCATTAGTGAGAAAAAACACTCAGTTTTTTTGTATCACTAAATCTTTATCGTGTGTTTTAATTATTATTATTCTTATTGTTGAACCGTTTCAGTACATTCAACAAAAATAACTTGATATACATGATTACATATATTTCATTATCACCTTTGTTGTCGATTGGTATTATTATTATTGTTGATTACATTGCTGACAAGGCAAATCATTTTTATTACTGTTTTGTAATTACATTTTTATTATTAAAATATTCTTGGGCCAGCATGTCTTTAGATTTTAAGTGAAACCGGGATTGTTCTATCATGATTTGTGTAGGTATTTTCTAAGCATTGCTCCCATATGCTTTATACTTTTCTTAAAGGATTTTTTTTTATGCAGAAGTTAGAACATTAAGTGTTCAAGTTATACCTTATAAAAAATTTGGTTCTCTTATGAAATCGACCATCTTCAGAGATATAAACTGATCTAACCGACCTTATTCAATCGTTTTTTCGATAACAATGGTGCATTGATTCAAGTTTAAAAGACCCATCCCTTAATCTCTCCTGATCTAGGAGTCTCGTCCGTTTTTCTTTATATTTAATATAAAAATTTTAATCCTAATTTATCTATGTAGATAAATTCATTATTTGCAATATCTATCTTTATCTATATAATTTTAATTTTATAAAAAAAATGTTATATCTTATCTTTGTCTAAATATTTTTCTTTACCTGAGTATAACACTGCATGAGTTTCCGCTAAAAGACTTGGCAACATCAACCTATCATTAACAACATCTATGGGCCGGTATCTATCGCAAAGTTATATAAAAATACGTCAACAGCAAAACCAGTCTAAGCAACTATTTTTGGCAATACTTCGGATAAAATAAAAATATAAATATGTATTTGCATTTAATTCTATTAGCGAATGTATTGAATGTTTTACAACAGAACCAGTCCAAGCTACTCAGAATATAGGTAAAATTGTTGGAGGTGATAGAATTCTAAAATACCGGGTCAGCTAGTTAATTTTACTATAGGAAAAATAGATTTTTGACAAGCGTATCGGTTTTATTATTCGACTTATAGAATATAAATTATAATTTATAGTACAATCAAATAAAAGGTCGGCTGTCGGCAAAAGTACTCGATCGACTATTTTGCATCTTTCACGAAAAAAAAAATAGTATCTTATATTGATTCTACATTAACTAAATTTTATGAATTCCTGCACAAAATGCTTATTGAAAACTATAAAATTAATTTGTGGTAACTGTGGAAGTACTTTTGATGACGATCATCGATGATCTAGATTCTAGAGTCTAGACTCAACGTTAAGTCTCTAGGTCCTTGAGAATTTATATGTATTTTTTCAAGCAGTAAAAAACGATATGCTCACTAAGTAACTTATACTATTTTAAGTACAAGGCAGCTTACAATCTTCGAAATGACGCGATCTATCAAAAACGCGGTTAGATTAAAATTATCAAAAACGCTGTTAGATTAAAATTATCTAACCGCGTTTTTGGTAGATTGCATCATTTCGAAGATTGTAAGCTGCCTTGTACTTAAGATAGTATAAGTTACTTAGTGAGCATATCGTTTTTTACTGCTTGAAAAAATACATATAAATTCTCAAGGACCTTTAACGTTGAGTCTAGACTCTAGAATCTAGATCATCGATGATCGTCATCAAAAGTACTTCCACAGTTCCACAGTTACCACAAATTAATTTTATAGTTTTCAATAACGCTGAAAGATAGTTGTATATTATTATGAGGACCCGGAGTAAGGAGTTAAATGCACGAAAGATACAAATTTTAATCCAAGCCTAATCAGTAAGTATACATAAGTTTATTTTGCATATTTTTGAATATTTGGAACATTTTTAATCATTAGGTATATTTTGGCATTTTCCTGAAAAATAATGTATATATTGACGAAAAATTGTTTTAAGTTAGTAATATTACTTATAACGGCTAAAATAACTAAAAACATATGCACATTTTGATTATTTTTAAAATTTTTTTTTTATTTAAATAAAATCCTTGACTTCTGTGGCCATTAGACGAAGTATAAATTGGTCATTTACATGAGATATGCATTATTGGAATACAGATAGTAAGATATATATATTTAGACACGTATAGTTAGATAGTGTTAAGTTTTGATGAGAAGTTTTGAGTTTAGAAGGAATTCCGCTTTGGATTGCACGTTGCACGGGACTGGATTAAAGGATTGTTATAATTTAAATCAACTGTAATAGACAGTTTCTCGAGAAGGGCATGAAAAGAGAATGTGATGGATGTGTGTCACATGTATACGGCTTATAATATACGTATACCGTTATACCAGCATATTTTATACGCATCGTATGATTGATCAATGTGGATTATTTCGGTGTTTAATTTTTTTTATACGTTGTACACCTGATGCATACATAATGAATGTTAAGTCTTATAATTTATGTATAGAAAACTATTCCAATTTCGTATGATTTCGTATGAACAAATATTGCTTTAAAACTTGCCGTTGCGTAAAATGTCTATCCTATATTGACAGTTGCCACATTTACTCTCCGGGGTTGCTAATAATATATACAGTACTGATTATAATGTTTATTAGTCATAAATCTTTATTAGAGTTCATACTAAAAACCTAAGACTTTTTTTGTATTCTTAAATTTGAACACTTCGTTGAACATTTGAATCACATTCATACGAATATAATTCATCTTATATTTAGGGTTGCCAGATGTCCCGTAAAATGCGGGAATGGCTCTTTTTTTAACTAAGTGTCCCGTTGTCCCAACCACTCTTTTCGGGATACTTAAATGTCCCGTTTTCCAAAATTTTACCCTTATAATACATTTTAATGCTTTTCGTATTGAAATAATAAAATAAACATATTTTTTATTTGTTTTAATTTTTAATTTGTATGTTAAAAAAAATGTGTAACAATTTCAGTTGATTGCATTACTCGTCATTCGTTATTACCACCCGTCGGCCGTTCTACCGAATACTGAATTCGTTTCTATTAATAGCTTCTTACAACTTATTACTATATGTATGTTGTTACTATATCTTAGATAACTATATATTTACTACTCTATCTATGTACGTATGTAATGTACAACATACTTAAGCCTAATCCGGGTCAAATATTAATATACCTAATATTGATTTTTGTTAGGCTAATATATATACTATTTTGCGTAGTATTATAAATATATTCATATTTGTGCTGCTATAAAAACAGAAATTGGAAATCTCCAGGAACCATAAAAAAATTCTAGAGACAAAACTCCTGCAAGAAAAACCTGTTCGTAAAGAGTATGAGACTCAATTGTACATCCTATGGTAACCGGTTTTTTAATGCCGCAGTGGTTCAGTCCACGTTGAAACTTCGAAGTCTATCGCCGTTATAAATCATTACGTAACCGACAGTCGTGGAGTGTAAGTGAAATTAATTTTAAAATGAACTATCACAAGAGTGAAACGATTATAATATTGAGTGTGAATTTAGTCTATCTCTAGATATAATATACTATTATTGTTTATTTTTCCACCACAAGAGTATGTTAACTACTAACGAAAATGCTGTTCTATTCGTTTTATTTTTTGTCTTAATTTTCAATACAACTTTTCGATCAACGGATATTTAACGTGGACGATTAATAATACTGTAAGTGTCAATGCTATATGATAAATTGATAACAGTCTTATAATAATACCTACATGCAGAGCCCCCACAATAGGGGGGGGGACTGTTGGACTTTGAGTACAGGGTCCCGTGGATCCGTTTAAATTTATTTGTAATTTTTAAAATTTTAATAAGAATACTTTTTATAAACTTATAAATGTTATTATAATGTATAGTTTTTAAAAATGTATTTTTAAAAAAGTTTTTATAAATCAAAAATATATTAAAATATATAATATATACAATATACATATATTTACTATTTAGTTATTTTGATATTTCAAGATGCAGGTTAACTATTGTATACCTAGAAATTATCATGTTTGGGTCTTCCGTATCACTTGTATAGGTTGTAACGATTAGATTTTCGATTAGAATTCGACTACCCAGCGTCCCATATTGTGGCTATTAATCAATATTGTGTAATACAGCGAGTTGTTTCTAAGGAAAACCGTTAATTTCATATGTTTAATTTATTTTTTATAATTTATGGTAAATTGTATTATTGGAAGTCTTATAAAGGGCCCGAACAAACATTTAGTACAGGAGCTCAGCAATTTATGTGGGGGCATGTTGTAAACCCTTAGTAGTAACTACAGTACCTTATAGTCAGAATTACATCAATTTTATTTCAAAATAATATCAAGTAGTTACAAATAAAACAAAAATATTTTTCAATATAATATGATCTAAAGAATAATAAAGTTTTATTATACATATTATACATATATTATTTATATTATGTATATTATAATTTAAATTATTTAATCAACGTGTTTTTATAATGGATTATGTTTCTTTTAAATCGAAACTAGTCGTAAATATTTACACTTATAAATTATAATAATACTCCAAGCATGATCTTTTTTTTTATTAAATAAAGGCTCCAACTTCTATAGTTATTAGTAGGGCCCTGAACTTGATACATTTGCATCTCTTTTTCTTATGCTTACATTCGAGGCTCGTCTTTACAGAAATGTATATCAAATTTATATATATATATATAATTTTATATTCATGAAATATATGCACAACTTTTATTTTGCATTTTTTGCAATTTCAAGAATTTCTTTGCTTTACTATCAATTGTTAGTATTTTTAGTGCCTTTTTATTCATTTTGTACTTTTTTTCACATATATTTGCATTTTTTTTGTTGAAAGTTACACTTAAAAGATTCAGTTTTCATTATCTTTATCGTTTGTTGTTACGTTCTACGATTATTTAATAAACTGTAGGTAGATACTATTTTAGACCAGGCGCACACGGATGTTATTTTGAAGTGCCGTCTCCCTTATATTATTGTAATTAGCTCAGATAGATTTACTGATAGTTGATTCGCGCGAGATGTACGATAACGCAACGGTGTGATTGACGTTGAATTTCAACATACAAAACTTTATTATCGGACAATATCCGATCTTTTTTATTTGAAAATACTTTAATAATTGTTCAGTGTAACATGTACATATAACACATTTATTGTTTAAAAGTATTTAAGTAAATTAAATTTCAATTATTTAAGTAATAAAAACATATTGAATGTGTAAAAAATTAAATTAATAATAATTACGATTTATGTTACATGAATTATATAAAACGTAAATTTTTAAAAATGTTAAGTCATTGATCATTATAAAGTAATTTTTGTTATTTTTTTTAAGTAACTTTTTTATGTTTAAGGGTAATTTTATCATTTTTGTTGTGTGCATTTTTTAAAGATTTTTAGATCATCAAGTTCCGGGTCCTAGTTATTAGCGTGCGTACATAAAAAAGTACAATTTTTATTTTTACTATCCATAATATTGTACTTATTTTGATATTATTAATCATATTTAATTACTTTTAGTAAATTATTCATAAATTTAACAATTATTACAATTAGTTAAAATTATTTAACAAAGTTATTGTCAATTAATTGTTGTACAAATATTTAAAAAATAAGAAAATAGAAGAAAAAAGAAGATCCTTGTATACGGAACAGCGTTTGTAACTTGCCGGATGATTATCTTGGCAGAGGGCACATCTAGGAGGGTCCGTACGTTGATTTGGGCAGTCTGGAGTCTTATAATTATCACCACACCGGACACAGCGTGTAGGATAGCTGCAATACGTTTTTGCGTGTCCGTAGTCCTGGCAGTTGTTGCATTGACTTATAGTCTTGGGCCTATACGGCTCTTCGACATTGATCTTAGTGTGAAGTAGCAAGGACAGCTGATATATTTAATTTGATTTAGTTGACGGCTCAAGGTCAACAAAGAATAGAGGGAGCGAGACTTTTGTTACTTTATGAAGTACGTTTGTAACACGTCTGACTTCGAACAGACGAACTTCGAGTTCCTCTTTGATTGTATTTAAGTCTGTAATAAGGCGGAGATTTCGTATGACATCCCAAATAGATTTATTTCTCCTTTGAGTTGGTAGGTATGAAATTCCGCATTATGGTATTTTAAAAAATGTACAAGAGCTCTATAAGATTCTGGGTTTGCAGTTTGAATTTTTAAGCGGTCGGCCGAAACTTTGCAAAAGAAATTATCGACACCAATAAGTTCAATTAGAGCCTTATGTACATACAACTAAGTAGTCTTCCAGGCCTGACGAGAGGGGGGGGGGCAGCCGGGGCTTGGGCCCTGGGGCCCAGTACTCAAATAGGGGCCCAGCCAAAGCAATTAGGTCTTATATTTTACCGAAATATTATATTAATATAAACATTTTTTTAGTTTTAATTCATAATTTTATTTAATTTTATATTTTTTAAGGAACTATGTAAATAATAAAATAAATAATAATTACTTTATATCTGATAAATAACGCCATTAATAGTATAATAATTAATTTGTACCATATCCCATGACACATGTGTTACCATATTAGTAACAATATGATTTATGCTTTTTAATTTCTAATATACCTCTAACCAATATTATTTTTCCTTTACATATTTTAAAAGAACGAGTAACGACGCAGTGTGATGCGAGTATTGGAAGTGAGTTAAATTACATTATGAGGGGCCCGAATTAATTTGTCCCTGGGGCCCTTAATTTCTCTCCACGGCCCTGTAGTCTTCAACACATCTTACAAAAATTGGTGGAGGCAATTTGAAAACATCGTTTACAACTTCATTAGTTGGTTCATTATTTTGATGCAAGGACGCGTTTGTAGTCGACTCATAATTTTGAAAAAGAATTTCGAATCGATTTGTTGTTTTGAATAATGTTTTTTTTATTTTATTTTGTAATTGTGTGTTCGTATATACCGGGGTACTTTTGGTTGGTGCGGAAGAGGAAGAGGAGAGATTTTTCTTATTTCCAACTAAAATAAAGTCTTCGTTTGAGTTGTTTGAATTCAATTTTTATCGAGAGCAGAAACAGTGGTAGATATATTATGTTTATGTAATTTACTTGGTACAGTTGAATTATTTTTAACGTAATTTTGACTAGCATTAGTGTTGTTTTTGTTATTCAATGTTGGCATAATTATCGATAGCCCGAGATTATAATTAACTGGGACGCTAGACGGTGTCCTTCAGATAAGACGACAGTAGGCGAAACGTTATATAATGTCGGGTACTCGGGTCCACACAGAGACGACAAAATTGAAACAAAACAGAAACTCTGTGTTTTTCGACAAATCAAAACATTTTTAACAACAAATTGTTCGCGTTTTTAAAAACAAAGTCTTGTCCCGAGCGGTGTTGGTAAACACCATAAGGTTTTGGTTTTGGTTTTGTTTTTGTGAACATTGTCGAACGTGTGTGGACAATGTTTTTAAAACAACCAACATGCGATAATTATGGGAAATTATCTTATCGGGATTTCACGAGCAGTACTCATTTGGTTATTTAAAAAAATATATTTATTATATAAATTCGTTGTCTATTATATAAATTTGCTGTCTTATTATATAAATTCGTTGTCTACCATTTAATGTTGATTGTTGCGCTATTTAGGCACCAGCAGAAGCCAGAAATAGAAATTGAATGTTTAACATTGTTAAATGTACATAGAGACATAGAAGTTAATTGTGAAGATATTCTTAACAAAATGGCTAAAACTTCACGAAAATTAGATTTAGTATTGTAATTTTTTTGTTTATATTATAAAAAAGTATTGTAAGTACTAAGTAAAGATAATTTTCTTAAAAAAATTTCGTATGTTCATTAAAAATAAAAAAACAGTTCTACTTTTTAGCAACTGATTTTCAAAAACACCCCACGAAACTTTTTTCTGCGTACGTCCCTGTCAATACCTAAAAACGTCTTTTAATCTTATTATTTTTTTTTTTTTTACTTTGTAACTATAGGTAAATATACCCAGCACGGCAGCACCCAACATAAGTAAATCTTCATCATCTCTTCGATATCTCTTTACCATTTTCACATATTCACTCACAATAAAAAAATTTAAAAACTTATGTACGAAGAGTCCAGAGAGCTGGAACTCGGAAAACATACTGAATGACCACGAATGGACGTAATAAAATGACGAGTTGACACGGTGCACGTGGGGTGCGGCCGGGTCAGGTTCGGTGATGACACACAAATTAAGAAAAAAAAAAAGTAAACGGTTTTTAAAAAGATGTTTATTCAAAGATGTTTATTCAAAGATGTTTATATGGTTTATGTATTTCTATTAATTGTGTGAACACTAGTGCAAATCGTGAAACAGAACAACAAACGAGATAATTGAGAATAGTACCGAAACGGTACCTGTGTGTACCTGTGTACTCGCGTAGAGTTTCACCCATTCTCCTGACGAGCGAAAAGTCCAGACAACCAGTCTGCTCGTTGTACCCCGCGGACGTCGTCGCGACCGCTCCCGTTCCCTCTACAGTAATGGATGGGTATCGGGGTGTCGTGACGGCGATGCGTGCCGCGGTCTGGTGGTTGATGAGAACGTAAAAGCACGGTCGGCGACAGCCGTTTCGATAACGGCTGCCGCACGGGTCCGTGTCAGAGTTTAATTTTCTGTGTGGATAGTTGAAAACAAAAACAAATGACAAACAAATGTTTGAATGTTGTTCATGTTTTGTTTAATTTTCTACTCAACGCAGTATGGGCACATGTTTCGTTTGTATTTTATTTTTTTCAATCTTCAATCTTCTTTTTTTTCGAAAGAAGGGTTTGTGTTTTGTTTTTGTTTTGTTTGTGTGACGTCTCTGTGTGGACCCGACATCATACAACGCGAAATCAATGTATGAATATATAAATTATATAGACTTTTACTGGATAAGTAACGATGTTAGGCATAAACGAGCTGATGATTTTAATAGTTTGAACACTGTGTACTAATAGTTGCGAAAGTAGAATAAAACTTTTTAAATTTAATTACCTCCTATCTCATTGATAGCATGAGTGCAATTATATAAAAATAAAGTAGCGGGAACATATCGCGTGCGTGTCGTTGCCCGTTGGGCTATCGACGCGGGACTGGCCATTACACTATACTGAGTTATTATGTCATAAATTAGTCATTGGCAAATATGTTATTATTGACTAGTCTTCATCGATAATAACTGATTGCAAATATTGACGGTATATATTATGTAATAATATATGCAAATGGATGTAGGTATATTTGAAATAAATAGATTCAAAAACTACTGAACCGATTTTCACGTGGTTTTCGTAAAACGGTCCACACTTTCTGAAGAAAATTTAAAACAATTGAAATCATTTGATACTTTTACCATCCCCAAAGAGCGGTTTTTAGGTATTTTTATTACAAATTAATTCCTTCCCACTTTATTCATACTTAGGTACCTATTTTATATTCGTATAAAATAATAATTATAAAAACGGTTATAATAACGGTATACCTACTTTTTACAGATTATAAATGTTCTGTTTAAAAAAAAAAAAAAGAATAAACTTTTTCGTAGACTTCAAACAATTGTTGAGTATACCCATTGCGAATTCGTACGAAAATTCACTGCAACATTTGCAGGATCTGAACATTATAAACATTCTAGATGATACAATAGCATTATTTTTCAAAATAAAATGAATAACGTTGCAAAAACCTTATAAATTATAATCCATACTGTATTATGTATACATTTCAGTTGATTAATGGTATGTGTAAGAAGAATTACAAACGATGACAAAATTAGAGAAAAACAAGCAAGGTCCAGAAGAATTTATAGAATTTCATGAACCTGCGACGGAAAAACCAAATCTAAATGGAGATTGGATAAATGTCTTTATACTGATAGTGCTATACGTAATACAAGGTTTCCCTAAAGGCTTGACCATTGGTTTCTCAATAATTTTACAGAGTAGAAAACTAGTAAACTATGACGATCAAGTAAGTTGAAAACACGTATCACATTAATTTGTTGTTGTATGTAATTGAGAATTCCGCAAATCGTCTTGACCCAAGTAGTCCCGTGTTTTAAATATTCATAAGTATCACTACATACACGTTATTGTAATGTATACGCTATACACTATTTACTTCTTACACGCCTGTACCGCGTATACGTGCATATTTTATAGTGAATAATAAATTAAGAGAGACGTCAATCGTTTCCGATACACTCAGAGATTATATAATAACATTAACTCTTCGACCCACATCACATACTTCGATGGGCAAAAAGTATATAATATCTCGGTTCCGTTATAATTTATGTGAACCAATTTATGTATATTTCAGGCTGCATTAAGTGTTGCGCTATGGCCACAATGGATGAAAATATTATGGGCCCCAATATTGGATGCGAGTTACATCCAATGGATAGGTCGACGGAAATGTTGGCTACTGCTTCTCCAACTATTAATGGGTAAGGTATCGTTTTTTTCCGGCGGGTGCTGTACGCCGTTTTGGATTTTCTCTTTCCATTAGGAATTCCGAATGTCGTAAATTGCCAGTAAATCATTCGGTGATATTCGTTTGCGCTTGTCTAGGAAATTTTTTCGCCTTGAAAACCCACAACTCGTTGGCGTGCAACTATGATTATTATAATATTATTAAGTATCAGTCTAAATTCAGACTAAATCGATATCGATAAGATGGTAATTGTGTAAATAAAGATACTAATCCCAGTATAAAAAGTTTGCAGATAATACGGCTACGTACAAGTATAATGCCTATGTAGTTTAATTTAACGCGTGGTGTTCACGAGATTTTCGTGATATAGCTTATGTACGCAAACGAGTTGCGAAAACGGGTAAAATGTACGCAAACTGGTAGTACACATACCGTTATTTATGTGAAGCAATAGCCGCATAAGTCCTGACTACTTGATATACAATGTATAGAAATGTATTGTAAAGTATTCAATTCAATAATTGTAAGAAACATAATAGAACATGTTTGGAAGGGGGGGGGGACTATTTACATTTTTGAGAACCTATGTCCTAAAGCCTCCCTATGGCAGTTGGGCGTTGGCATGATATAATAATCAGATGCTAACAGACTAAGATGTATAGAACAACTTCAATATTTACACGATTACATAACTATAATAAGACGTAATTATTCTCGTTTAAACAGGGTTATTATTGCTCTTCATGGCCAACAACATGGACGATTGGTTACCTGATATAGGAAAGCCAAACCTCAAAATGATAACGTCCATCATTTTTCTCATTAACATTTTGTCGGCAACTCAAGATATCGTCGTTGACGGTTGGGCATTGACAATATTGAAAAAGTGAGGATCGTGAATATAATAATTCTTCAAAAAAACTAAATACCGTTGACCTGTCCTTATTGATAAAATATTTTACGTAGGTATTCCACTTTATTTTACTAGAAACCACCGGTTATTCCACGTTCCCACTCTTTACACTTACCATGAACCCGGGCATATTTTAACATATAAAGTAGGTGGCATTCGTGGTTAATGGATGTGCCTTGGCCCCAAGACCCGGTCAGATAGATTTCTTTATTATTGTGTAAAGATCAACTTTTAAAGTCGACAAATACGTTATGATTACTGTTAAAGGTTATCCGCTGCTTAGCATGAAATATATGTTATAATATACATATATAACATATATTATATCGGTAATAACGTTTTACAATCAATGGTATCTAATACATAAATATTATATTATGTTATAATTAATTTGTCAAACTCGCCACGTCCATCAGTAATTTATTGTTTTCAACTACGTTTTACGCACATCGCGTATATTAAAAAAATATATTTAATATACACATCTGTGGTTTTATGTACGAACATAATCGATCATCGTCGGCCGAAGAATTATAAAAATAAACATTATCAATTACAGTTGACGAAACTGTCCCGGACTTAATCAAAATCATGAGTATGTAAGAACATTTTTTTCGAATGATACCAACTTGTAATTTTTTCTTTAATAGTCTAATAAATAATTAAAAAATTCATATTTTTAATTTCGAGTATCCGTTTACAACTCACCGTTCACTTATCTCTACCCACTTAAAATAATAACCCATCATTATTTTAAATTATTATTGAACATTCAAAACGATCCAGTGGAACTCAAGTGAAGTATGTACAAGGGCGTGTGAACTCGTTTTTAAGTCGAAAAAATAAAAGATACCCTATATTGGTATTTTTCCTAGTCCTTTTATGGCTTATAGAGATAGTGCCACCGAGTAAAAATGTTTTAAAATATGCTCTGCCATGAAAATTGTAATATACCGTGTGTTCAATTTTAAAGGTAACAGGAAATATTTCGATCCTGTGACCTTGAATTTGATTCGAGGTTTTTATATTACATATCGGACTTATAAATACATATTTTTTTAATAAATTCAAATTTTTAATTTTTTTTTATCAGCGCATGCGCAGTAAAATAAAAATTTCTTAAATAGAAACCACTATTTTGGAGACCGGATTTCGATTTCTTTATTTTTTCTGAACAACTTTGATCTTTACAGTTTGTTGATATCTTCAAAATTGCCATTTTTATGACGGTCGAAAGTTTTAAAATAGTCAATTCGTAAATATCGCATTTTTCAACGCTCTATCTTAATTTATAGGTATTTATTTAATTAATTTTTTAATTTAATAAATTGTTATAAATTAAGATACCTATACCTATAAATTAATGCTAAGGCTCTGTTAGTATGCGTACACAATATATCAGTATGCGTATTATAAAAAATTCTAGTCAGGCGTTCATTTACTTAAATTAATAAATTAATAATTCCACAACAATGTTCATATATATAACATGTATATACTATACATGTATTTATGTGTTTGTTTTAATAGAAAGAACGTGAGTTACTCTTCGACGTGCAATATAGTAGGTGTGGTATTCGGAATTTTTATAGCTTCTGTTGGCTTCGTTCTACTAGTGTCAGAAGACTTCAACAATAAATATTTTCAAACAACGCCCGGAACAGGAGGGCTAACAACTATAAAAAGTATAGAAATCAAAACAAACTTATTTGCTTGACGCACATGATAAGTTGTAAACGTTTACAAATGTACAATGTCCTCATATCCCTTTGAGCGGGGGGGGGGGTTAATACTATCATTATTGATGTTAAGCTAATTTAAAAGGTACTGATGCACAACATAACACAGTAATTGCGAAAAATCCTGAAATGTTGGAAAATATTTTGGGACGTACAAACAAGATGAGGGTGGAGGGGTTAGGTTGAGGTTAGGTGGAGGGGTTTGCTTAGAGCCTAAGCATGCGGCTTGTCATTATTTTCAGCCCACGATCACAATTTATGTATAGCATAAAATATCTTTATTAAAACGGCTATAAGCCATAATTTAAGCTTATAAAATAGAAAACATGTTTTTACTTGGAATGCGGCCTGCTAAATTTCTAGCAAATAACATGTGGCCAGCTGCATAAAAAGGTTGAAGACCTCTTACACCACTTAGCCGATTATATAAGTAGGTAAAGAGGGGGGCTGCATAACGTAAATGCATAATGATTGTATAAAATTTGATTAAACTGCCTGCAGTAACAGTTTACGTGTAAATTTTAAATAAATTATATTTTTATTTTTTGAAAATTGTACTATCTGTACGCGAATGGTACATATATAGGTACATATATAGGACAGAAAATGCTATTTCGTGGTATGTTGAAAATCATTAGTTAAATGACATTCCAGTGATTATATTAACTATTTAAATTTTGTTAACTGTGGATAAAGTGCAAAATGTAATTACATGGGAAACGTTTATTAAGTAGGTACCTACATTTTCAAATCTACTATACTACTGAACCATCGTTAATTCAACTAAATGAGTGTATAATTTAGAGTCGAGGTCTTAAACTATTATGTACGCACATTTATTAAATATTTTAACAGAACAACTAAGAATTAAGAGGATTTAAGCATAAAAATATAATAAGTATATAGGTATAATGTACCTCCATTGTACCCGCCTTCCGAACGAAGGTCTTGAACAGTATGGGAACAATTATTTAGGAATTCTTATATTGAACCAACATGTTCTACTACTTACTAGCGTCCTTTCCTTGCAGTAAAATAATTGTATTTGTAGACGTTTAACAAAATGTAATATTATCATGGACGCGTCGTATCGCGGAGGGTTATGCTAAAATGCTGTCCGAAACGTCATCCCGGGTGTGACGGTCGTCGTGTGAAAAGTACTAACGAGTGAAGTGCATCGTCTTCCTTACAACGATTCGGTTGTTATAGTCAAATCATTTATCATAAACAATAGTACATATTATGTAGTGAAAATATTTCGATGAAAGCAGAATCGGTTAATACCATGATTTTACAACGTGAATTCACTATATGACCACCAAATCGTTGTTAGGGAAACGGTACGTTTTACTCGTTTGTGTTGTGCGTAAGACATATCTTGTGTGCCAATGTATAGCCGTGTATAGTGCGTGGATACTCGACGACATGACGTTTCGGATTTTTTTATTTTAGAGCTTTGATTTTTTTTTTGTTTATATATTGTTAATAGCTGTCCTACGGCATTACGTATTTTTACAGCTTTTATCTATACGTGGGCTATCTTAATTTTGACTGTCACGGTATTGATCGGAGTGTTCAAAAAAGAAAAGGATGGCAAATTGGAAGACGACTATGTGAAGCTTAATGTAGTTCAAAGTTATAAGCTATTATGGGACATTTTAAAGCTACCTCGGATTAAAATGTTGGCAGTAGTACTAATGACGATGAGGGTGAATATGATTATGCACGCTGAAAACAAAATAAATCTTAACAAATCAGCTGGCACATACCAGCATTTTAAATTATACTAATTTTAATTTCAGTTCCGCGATATTCCACATTTTTTTCACAGCTTTAACTACAAAGGTTATTAGCATATGTGGGGGGAAAGTACTTATGAGTAAAACTCGTTTTTTGGGAACATTAGATTGGGGAATCACCCCCCCCCCCACCCCCGAAAACGAAATCGTCGGCGACCATACGTTTAAGCACAGTCGCCTTAATCGCTCGGGCACACCACCCCGTTAAATATATTATTTGTATTCAATTTACCTCCTAAAAATAATACAGTGTTGTAATTTAAGGTTAGGTCAGTGGTTAATGAATATTTTTTTTTTATTAAAGATTGGATTTATTTCAATGGAGAGTAGTATCTCGAATTTGAAGTTAATCGACGCTGGAATATCTAAAGATGACATGATGATGATTGGTGTATTAAACTGTGCTATAACATTGATAACGCCATTACTTGCGTCCAAATACATTACGAGCTCGAAACCAATGAATTACTATATGAAAATAACACCCTTCAGGTAAATTAGACCAATAAATCAATTCAATATTACAATATTTGGCTAATAATTCAAATCGTGTCTTAATTTATATGGGCTGCAGACTTGTAACGATTTTACATTGTTTTTTTTTTTTTTAATTCAATTTATTCGGTAAAATACCAATCATCTTACTATACTTGTGTACATTTTAATATCTACAGCTAATTATTTTCAATCAGACAGTAAATATTAAATAAAGATGTGGGTCAATGGAAATCTCATTAAATAGTGTTTTACATATTTTAGATAAAAGCTGTGTTAAATCACTTTGATCCGATTTTAAACTAGTCAATGTCTTAAATTAGTTAAATTAATCACAAAATTTGATATTTTGATCTAATGACATGTCTTATAACAAATAAAATTAATTATTTTAGATTACTTTGGGCTGTTACTTATGCTGCATTAATTTATTTTACACCAACTTTAATTCGAAAACATGAAGTTGTTAACGTTCCAACATACTACTACGTTATTTTAGGATCAATTTTTTCTATAAATGAAGTAAGTTTTTCAAGTATTTACCTGATATTCATATGTACTTGTAATTTTTTCTTGTAATTAAAATGTATTTTGTCAATTTTTACTGCGATTTAGTTATAAAAAAACAGGCAAGTATTTTATTTTTTATTTCGTTAAACCTTGATTGTTTATTAATATTATTAATAAATCTAATAGAGTAGTGGATCATCTAACCATCAACTTTATTACAAGTTCATTTTTATAATTTAATTATATACCTATTCTATACTTTTCAATACCAAAATAAGGTAAATATTTATACATCCCTAGATCAGAATAGTTAATTTACACGAAATATTTATGAGCGATAACTAGGTATTTAGGCATATGATTATTCCAATGGAGCTTGTTCTATTTCCGTTTCTATTTATCTAGATTCTGGATTCTCTTCACAGCTCTCTCGTCCGGCCCAACCAAGCCTGACGTTAATTTCTGTTCTTTCTTGCACCCTCATAACTTTTGGGGAATTTATATGGCCTTACATTCCCTGGGTCCCAGAGAGTCAGTTACTTCGTTGATATAACTCATATTAAAATCAGTGCACCCGTATGGATGCTTACTTAAAAGTTATAACTTACATAGGTTAGTATTAAAATAAATAAATTAGAAAAATTATCCCTAATAACAAAGCAAAATCTTTAGATTTAATAATATTTTAAAATTATTTTCACGCTCCAAAAACCGACGGATAGTGACCACAGCTAACGAAGATTGTTTAAAGTTAATTATTAATTTTAATTTCTCCAATAAGGCGTTAATAGGTATAATAAATATAAATCTAAGAATAACTAACTAAAATGTTTCATAAGTACCCAATTTATAGTTGTATACATTATAAGCTTATGTGGTGATACAAATAAATAATTTAAGAACAATATTTTCTCTGTTTCTAGATAATGAGTATCTTCATGATGTTACTTGTATTCTCATTGTTTTGTCGAATAAGTGATCCCCGTTTCGGCGGTACATACATGACATTATTTAACACTTTCTATTTTTTGGGATACCTGGTGTCAAATACTTTAGCTCTGAAACTGATTGCTATTTTTACTTTTAGCAAGTGTTCAAATGATATGAATAATAGCTGTTCTACACCAGATTTGAAAAATGTAAGACAATCGTAATGTTCAACTACACTAACTGACCGAGTAATAAATAATAAATATGTCCGGATTTATAGTCTCTTAAAACACCTAATATTAGATGTTAATATTCTTTAAAAAAACTTACAAAATTCTTCCAATATTCTCATAAAATTAAAAATATGCAAAAATAAACAATGAACATCAATATATATGTTTTAATATGTAATTTTGAATTATTATTTATTTTTAACGATATTCCTGAATTAGGTAATTATTCAATAGAATTGCCATGTTTGTTAATAGTGACTTTATACTATATTCATTAATCAAGATGATGGAAAAAAAAATTATTATTGGTAAATTATTTAAAAAATATTTATTTTAGGTAGGTACTAGGTACCTTAATATTAATAAATTTGTACTTTTTCACACAATTTACAAAATATTCCCAACTCATGATATAATAATATAAATATAAATGACGCACTCAAATATTCAAAAACCACTTTTTTCTTAGAAATTTGTGTTGAATGAATCATCCATATATGTATTTTACTATAATAAGGCTGCATATTAAACACATTAACGATAAGTAAAAACCTATGAATCCGGACTAAAGAAATATCAATTTAGTAATACTTAACTTTAGTAGTTTGTGATTACTTTATTTTTTATGAATACTCATTATTAATTGTCAAATATTTTTATTGAAAAAATTATTACTTATAAATAATTTATTTTTGTATTTTAGTTATGCCAAAAGAACGAAGGAAGTTGTGAAGTATATATTGATGGTTATTATACAACAATCATCTTAAATATGGTCATAGGATTTGTTTGGTACAGTTTTTTTAGAAAAATAATAAAAGAATATGAATTTTTGAGTCTTTCTGAGTGGTTGATAAATGTTAAACAATACAAAACCACAAAGACAAATGATAATAGAACAATACCGTGATAACAATTGATTTATTATAAAAAAAAAATATATAAATATATAAATTATAGTACCTATAATATATAACTTGTAAATCAATAAATGTTTATAAAATATTTAATAATAAATGTTTGTATTTTATAACTGAAAAATCACTATTGCAAATTAATGAAGAGTGTATAGAAAAATGTTGATGAAATAGCAATGTTTCCTACTACCAGGGCCGTCCTTAGGGGGGGGGGGGCGAGCAGGGCCCAAGCCCTGGGCCTCGCGCTTTTTGCTTAAATTTGGGGCCTCGCGTTTGAAAAAAGTAGAAATTATATAAAAATAACGAAATTTATTCAATGTAAAAATATAAAAATATCAATAATACAATATTATCGTAATCGCAACACATCGCTGTGGTGTTGCGGGTAGCAGGCAGCAGTCACCGACCGTCTTTTTCGTCGAATTTTTATTACTTATTAGTCATAGATAATAATAGATTTATTCGTTCGTCGTTCGTCGACTGTCACCGTTGAAAAACATTGATAATAATAAATAATATTTAATTAGCAAATAGTAGATAGACCGATTTTATTAGTACTTAGTAGTAGTTTTTACTTTTTCGTGTAATCGTGTGTGCGTTTGCTGTTGACATCGATTGTATCTAATATTCTAATACAATAATATTAAAATGAGTGGTCGATTGCGCGATAAATATCGAAAATTTAAAAGTGGTGGTGAAAAACGAAAACTTAAGATTGCTATTGAACTTGAACATCAAAATGGACGTCAAAAAAACTCTTTATTCAAATTTTTTAAAAAAGACCTTAATGATACCATAGCCGATAGTGGTCAAATTGAAAGTCAAATAAATGCGAATCTTCAATTGAGCGATAGTGACGATGTTAATTTTGAAAAAGTAGAAGTTCAATGCAATACTGTTAGTGATAAATATGAAAATGTGCCGATAGCCGATAGTGTTCAAATTGAAAGTCAAATAAATGTGAATCTCTAATTGAGCGTTAGTGACGATGTTAATTCTGAAAAAGTAGAAGTTCAATGCAATAGTGATTGTGATGAATATGAAAATGAAAATGTACAACTGGTATCAGACGATTTACGACCGAAAGAAGACATCGAGAGCAGAAAAGTACTTGACAAAGAATACAACAACGACGATCCAGGTAACTGGCCACAAAATATTAATGATAAATTACGTATTTATTTAGTTAAAAACCCACCTTCAAAAATTAAAAATTATAAGTTTCCCTCTAACGATGAAGGTCGCAAATTTAGCGTTATACATTATAATAGAATAATGGCCAATGGTGAAAATGTGCTTAGAAATTGGCTTTTGTATTCTAAATCTCTTAATCGAGTATTTTGTCTCTATTGTCGTTTGTTTCCGTCAAAGTCTACATCATCTTTGACCTCAATAGGATTTTCAAATTGGAAACAGATTAGTGAACGTTTAAAAGAACATGAATTATCTATTCCACATAATAAGGCTCAAGAAAAATGGATACAATTACGTATGGGACTTGATCTTCATAAAACTGTAGATAATAATATACAAGATAATTTAAATATTGAAAAAGAACGTTGGCGTAGTGTTCTTAAACGTATTATTGCATGTATAGAGTTTTTAGCAGAACATAATGACGCTTTTCGTGGTACAAGTTCTAAATTATATACACCGAATAATGGTAAATTTTTAGGACTAATACAAATGATTGCAAAATTTGATATTATTATGGCCGATCATTTGAGATGCGTATGTAATGATGAAATACATGATCATTATTTAGGACCTAGGATTCAAAACGAACTTATTAGTATTATTGCCACAAAAATACGTGATGAAATAATTAATCGCGTTAAACAGAGTAAATACTTCACGATTTTATTAGATGGAACACCTGATAAAAGTCATAAGGAACAGCTTACATTTCTTTTACGCATTGTAGAAATTTCGAAAAATTTGAAATACGAAATAAATTAATATTTTATATGCTTTATTCACAGTTCAAATAAATCTGGCTCAAATTTAACAGAGGAAATAAAAGAACAATTACAATTAATGAACTTGGACTTGAAAAATTGCCGTGGCCAAGCATACGATAATGGGGCAAATATGGTCGGCCGAAAACAGGGAGTACAATCTCGAATTATTTCAGAGAACCCAAGAGCTTTTTTTGTACCATGCACTGCACACAGTCTTAATTTACTTCTCGGGGACATGGCATCGTCTGTACCAGCTGCTATGACATTTTTTGGCGTAATTCAAAGAATTTATACTATGTTCAGTGCTTCTACTGAAAGATGGACTATTCTTTTAAAATACGTTTCAGACTTTACTTTAAAACCAATGTCAGATACCAGGTGGGAATCTCGGGTCGAATCGATTAAACCTATTCGTTTTCAATTAGGCCAAGTACACGATGCTTTAGTAGAAGTCAGTGAGTTAACAAAGGATCCTAAGATAAAAAGTGAAAGTTTGTCTTTGGCAAATTATGAATTTTCTTATGATTTTATTTTAAGTGTTGTTATTTGGTATGAACTATTATCTGCTATTAATAAAGTTAGTAAGAGTCTTCAGAGTGAAACCATGGAACTGAGTAATGCTGTTCAATTATTAAGTGGTCTTAAAGATTTTTTTAATAATTTTAGTGAAAAGGGGTTTGAGTTATCAAAAAAAACTGCACAACAATTATGTGAAGATATTGGAACTCAACCAATTTTTAAACAATCTAGAGTTCTGAAAAAAAGTAAGCAGTTTGATTATGAATGTAATGATACACGAGCAGTTTCTAACGAACAAAAATTTTATCAAGATTATTTTTTGGCAGTGGTAGATCAAGCAATTGTATCAATTAATCAACGATTCGAGCAATTATCTCAACATTCAGAAAACTTTGGATTTTTATATAATATTGAAAATTTGAAGTTATTTGAAGATGAAACATTACGAAAGCATTGCATGGATTTAGAAATATTATTAAAGGACGGTGAAAACTGCGATATAAATGGAATTGAACTTTTTGACGAGTTAAAAATATTTTGTAGAATTTTGAACAAACAAAAAACCAGTATCGAGTGTCTTGATTTAATAGAATCAACATTTGGTTCATTTCCAAATATTTCTATCGCGTTAAGAATATTATTAACTCTTCCGATAACAACTGCAAGTGCTGAGAGAAGTTTCTCGAAGTTAAAAATCATTAAGAATTATTTGAGAACAACAATGGTGCAAGAACGACTTTCTGATTTGGCAATTATTTCAATTGAACGTGATTTGTGTGAAAATATAGACTATAACGACATTATTGAAAAGTTCGCAGAAATAAAAGCCGGAAAAATTAATTTTTGAGGAATAAAATGATTTTTACTGTATTTTTTAGTATTTTAATTCGTCTGTTTATTGTTATTTTATTGAAATGAAAATGTGTATAAATATTAATAAGTGACAATTAATGAATTATATAATATAAGTAAATAAAGAAAAACATGTTATTTGAGTCTACTCTAAAATTATTTTATTTTATTTACCTAGCTATATTATGTTTTATGAAAAAAAACCCTTATTTTAAATTATAATTAGGGAGGTATCTACCAAATTTGTTGTGTGATAAGAATATTATTGATGTCATTATATGTTTATGGAGATAATAGATCATAGATATAAATATATACCTAAAAGGTTTTAAAAGTATTTTCGCCCTGGGCCTCGCAAATCCTAAGGACGGCTCTGCCTACTACCTAATCAATTCACCAAGTTTATTAATATAATTACTAACTGTTTGCTGCTGAACAAACGACGTAGCTGAAGGACCAGTCTTAATGACAATGTTTTATAAAAATCATAAATATATAGTATAAGTTATGCACAAACTGTACATTAATTATAGTTCACAATGACATCTACAATAATAATTACAATAAATCAATGGAAGGTAACGGGAAACAATAAGGAGAGTTCACAGTCTTGTAAGACGGTGATAAGCTAATGAGCTTTATTTTATTCAGCGCAAACACTAATTGTGCAACATAAATTTCAAAACTAATTATGTATACTATTAAAAAAGGTGCTCTACGAAATTCTATCAATTACTGTTGTTCGATTAGTTATATTAATATAACTAAAAATTGTTTTGTTTAACATTGAACCATGAATATGTTTTTGCCGGTTACCATGGTTACTTAGTAACTAACCATGTTTCATTTACTGTACAAGCTGCTCTGGAGCAAAATTAGTAAATACAAATAAACGTTTGTACCCATAACAAAAATGGTGTTAAAAAAAATATATACATCAAAATCATTAATTGTTACAATTTATACTTTAAAACTTAACACATATTATTTTTTTTTTCATGTATAACACGCCAGCACAATACAATATTCCTAAGTACTAAAATGAAAAATAAAAATAAAAATTGTTTATGAATATGGATGAAAATATGATAACACAACTGTGAACCTAATAATTGCTACTTATATCTTGTTATACATGTTATACATGGTAATGAAGTACTGATTTGAGGCTTATTCGTTCAGAGTAATCTCTGCTATCTAGTAAGTTCTATGAACTGTCAGAATTACAAGGACCAGTTGAATAAAGGACACCCTGATCCCAGCCATCACTAGTGCACTTCAAACTTGTAAACTTGTATGGTTATAAATTGAGACAAAAACATGTTCAAGTAAAAGAGTTTCTCAATTAACTTTTAGGGTGATTTCTTTCATTAACTCCGTTTTTGACAATTTTATTAGATTAAGCAGAGATAAGTATCCAGATAAGACTTTTGGTTTTTGCACTACAACTTAAAACTATATTAGTTTACTATCTTATAAACAAAAAACTTTTAATAATATAAGTGATTCTTAGCACCATATGCTTCAATATATCACAGTAAAAAAATGGTAATACTTCAAGAATTGTTTAAAAAAAAAAGGAGAAAATAATACAACTTGTACTTTCCATACCATAAAATGTGTTAGTTATAAACTGGGTTGGGATTTTATAGCATTTGTATATTTGTTATGAGATGCCTAAGAAATAACAGAGTATTCCAAAAATGTGTTTCATAATACAGTGAACTCAAATATAAATTAATATAAAACATTAATCACTAATTAATATTAAATATCATTTATTTGAAGTTATTTTTTAACTATTTCAAGAGTAAAAATTACATTTTTTAATAACTTTAAAACATGTTGTATTTTAAATTCTAAGTTATTTCATAATCTATTGAAAAAGAAAAGCTTAAGTATATTTTGGAAATTAAATTTAGTTTATTAATAATATAATATATATTACATTCAAATGGACTGAATGAGTAAAATGATTTCACCTTCACTTTACATTGTAAACTCTTACAATCACAAATAACTAAATCTTTTACTCATACACTTCCATTACATCATCTTCATAAATATATAAATCTTCCATCATTTCCTCAAGACTGATTTTAGGTGCATCGTCATCATCTTCTGCAGCAGACTCAATACCAGCACCTGGATTTTTATAAATATTAATATTTTGTCGCAAATCTTTATCTTCTTCCAAATCATCCATAAATTCATCCATGTCACTAAACAGATATATTTATTAATATTGTATGAAAATTATAATTAAAAATTAGTAACAATACGAACTTATTATCGCTTTCTAAATTATTATCTGTATCTGTGGTCATTCGTTTCAATTTCCAGTTACGTCTGCGATGCCTTGCTCGGTCAGGATAATTTTTCTTGATGAGAATTACATCAGGTAATGAAGTTTTAGGCAACTTTTCAAAGCTACTATCATTAACATTACTATCTGCAATAGCATAACCCAATACTGTGTCCATTGGCTTGAGTACGTGTCCTAAATGTGTTCGACAATGTATAGTGTCTGTTGTCAATCCCAAATCACAGGATCTAACTACCCAAACATCAGCTAACATGTGCTAAATAACATAAAAAATACAATTGGATATTGAAACATTTTTTTGATAATTACAATATACTTATATATAAGATAATTGTATAAGAACTTGCAAGAAATCTAAAAAACTATCAATATATAATTTGACCATTAAAACAAAAGATTATACATTGGTTAAAAAAAAAGATATTTAATAAAAAAAATTATAACAAATTATTTTATTAAGTATTAAATAATATTTTTACATAGCAAGGAGTAATGAGTTTGTCAAAAAATTATTAGAATAGATAATATATCCAAGGGATCTACAGGCTTCTTACAGGAGCTTAAAAGAAAACAGATTTCCAAACATTTATTTATTTTATTATTTAAATATATACATATTATAAAATATGACCAGGGCTCGGAAGTTGTGGCAAATGCATATTTTTTTTGGTTTGTCCTAGAACACCCAAAGTAAGATACAAATATGTTTCACACTTATCTGATGTCATACACAAAATTTTATTTTGCCATTTTTTGCATATTTATGATTTTTATTGCTATTTTGCCATTTTAAGGTGCTATTTTTGGGTATATTATCAGATAATTTGGAAAATAACCACATTTAGATTGAAAATAATGATTTTATTTGGTTATATTTTTAAAAATATTCAAATTATTGGAAATAAAGCGAATAATATTTCATGTTTTTACTGTTCTACAATTCATCGACGGTCCGATGTATTAATAGTTCGTGACGTCGGTGTTATTCCCTTATTGTATCATTGCAATAGATTATCAATACGATTACAGATATGTCTGTATAGTATATTACTTTATCCTTTATAGTTTTATATAAAAAGAAGCTTTGAAACTTTGAGGGATCAGAATGGGAAAGTTGTGAACAACTAAGTTACCCTAAGTTCTTGAAAAAAATTATGGTTTGTCGGCATTAATAAAAATATCTAATATTTTAACGGGTGAAGAAACATCTGAAAATCTAGACGGGCTACCTGAAGATCTAAACTGTAATGACTTGGTATTTTATAAGTACGCACCAATAACGTCCGTTGACGTTGAGTGGTCATTTTCTACTTACAAGACTATACTATCAAATAACCGCAGGTCTTTCAAATTCGAAAATTTACGAAAACATTTAATAATCCAGTGTAATTCCCAGGGTAAATATATGAATTAATTTAATTATAAACACACATAATTAAATAATTTAACATGTTTGTTAACAGTTTTAATTCAACCAGTCCAGCCAGTCCCTGAACCGTCAATGAACATAAACGTTTTATAAAACAGTATAATAATTATATATATATTTTTTGTAATAAATTTATAATTATAATTTTTTCAAGTTAAATGCATATTTTTTGATTTTTCATGCTATTTTTTTTTTTTTTTATATATTTACAATCTGTGTACATAGAAGAAACAATAAGTAAATTAGATAACCTGATTACTAGACATGACAACGTGAGGGAAGGGAGTGTCCAGTGACACTACTTCCAGATTATGAACATGGGGGGGGAGGTAATTTTTATAATAATACTATGGTACTAAATAATTTTAAGCAAATCACGCGGCCAATTGCGTTTGAGACGACGGGGAGGGTTGTCAGGTATTGCCCTAGAAGAGAGTTTAGATATTAGTGGATTGGAATGGTTAAAGGTATTTGTATGGAATTTGTTATAATGATGAGAGGCAAGTGAGGATAAATAAGGTAGATTGAGGTCGTGGTGAAGAGTGTGGTTGCTGACATACCAGGGGGCATTGGATAGGACCCGTAGAGTTATTGATTGGAACGCTTGGAATTTGATAAGGTTTGATTTTTTCGAGGTTCCCCACAGTTGAATTCCGTATGTCATTGCGGGACGTAAAATTTGTTTATAAATTAAAATTTTGTTTGTGAGAGAGGTTTTGGAACGAAGAAGTGGTCGTAATTTGTGAAGCCTGAGGTTAAGAGAAATTCTTTTGGTTTTGATATGATCAGCCCAAGTTAATCTTTGATCAAGAATGAGTCCTAGATATTTGACTGATTTGTCTATAGGAATTATTTGATTATTTATGTAGACCGGTGGGGTTGTTTTTGGCCTGAGGGTAAAGGTGATGTGAGTGGATTTGTTCGTGCTATTTACAGCGCATATTTTGGAGTTTTTTAGTGCTTATTAAGGAGCTAAAAATTACCATTTTTAGTGCCACAACTTCCGAGCCCTGAATATGACTAATGACTTTTTAATAAATATTTAGATTTAAATTTTTTTTTATTTTTGACTAAGGCAATAATTAGTCTGGATGTTAATTTTTAATTAATTCACATAATTTTGTTTTTAAAAGTGTTTTGAAAATTGTACATAATTAATACATATTTTTAAATTTTTTATTTAAATGCATTTACCTTGTATGAAATTTGACCTTGTCCTGGAAATTGTACTCGGTCTTTTTCCATAATTGGTTCAATATCCATTACAGTATATTCTGTCAATTGTTTACTTTTGAATATACTCTGAAAACTATCTCTCCAATATGATGCACCATTTACTTCTGCCACTAAAACATATCAAACATTTAATAAAATATCTAAAGATTATTAAAATATTAATTAGTACATTGTGCAGTTGAAGGATCAATCAGTTTGATAGAGTTTGTAACTCTATATACAATACATAAAGGACTGATTCCTCCTAGTTGCTGACTTGCTTTTTTTGACAAACAAACAACACTATCCTTCATAATAGGTACAATTTCCACACTGCAAAATACCAATGATTCAATAATTAACTTTAATCAACTTATAAGAGCCTTAAGGCTTAATATGAAAAATGCAATAAGACTAAAATGTATAAAACTGAAGAATATACAAAATACACTATTTTAATTAATGGACAAATTTAAATAAACTTATAAGTTAATAATGGAATTAAATAAACTTATAAGTTAATTTAATTCCAATATGGATTGTATTAGAACATGAAACTTCTAGGTAGAAAGAGATATGGGTTCAGTGATACAATCCAAATTCAATAACAACTTAAAACAAATGATAAAAATATTAAGAATGATCTGAAATTACCTGTATGAAAATTTATAATTGTAAACATTACTATGAATATCATGAGATAAGAGCTTTTTAGATTGCTGATATCGACATGGTAACACAGCAGACATAAAATCTACAAGCTTACGAGCTTGTGATTCATTGGAGTAATAAAAATCCAAACCATCTGAAAAAATATTTAAATATTTTAATACAATAAATATATTTAAAAAATATTAACTAAATTATTTTTACTTGATTCTGGCTTTATGGACAATGTATTTTGATGAGCTTTGTGTTTCAACATTAACTGTTCTAAGTAATAAAATGTTTTCTTATTATCGGATTTTTGTCTGACTTGAACCTGTAAATATAAATAAATTAGAAACTTTAAACAAATTAGTTTAACATAAAAAATACAAGATGACAACAAATTTTCTTTTGAAAACTTCAATATCTCTAATATATTCCAATTTCTCAGTATTTTTTTCAATTTCTTCTTTTTTATATTCCTATACACTTACTAATGCACGCCAGAAGTCTTGAGCTTCAGACCGATGACAATCATCACACATTTGATTAGCAACAGTATATTCAACTATAAACACTTGCTGCAATGTCATGCCACTCATAACTTCGCCATGTACTGTAAGCTTCACCTACAATTAAATTTGAATGTAATGATTATTATTCCTTTACTTCTATTGTTTGATATTACCTTAATACGTTTGGAATGAGGTTCGGTCCAAATAAATCCAGCATCAACGAGTTTTACTTTACTCAAAGCTTTCAGTTTCCGTAAGCACAGACCCAACAGTTCTTTAGATTCAAGGGCACATGATATCCACTCAAATGGCGGTTGAAGATACCTTTCACAGTTGCGACAAAACTGCAATATCCCTTGCTTGGGTATGTCTTGTGTAATGTCTACGTGTGTACGAAGACATGTCACACACATGTTGGCCGGATTCGGTTCCATGACGATACCGCACTGGCAACATAATCTGAGAAACCAAAACAAGGACGATTTTAATGACCACCCACGAGTCGTGCACATTGTGCGTAAGCCCTACTGTACCAGTCAACACCGACCGTAAACGGGTAGGGACAACCGCCGATACGTACATTTTAGCAACTGTGGCTGACACCGTGGTGGGCGCATAATCCATTTTCACAGCGTCGTCCATCAAAATGTATGAATCGCAGTCGAATTGTCACTTCATAGGACCCGGGAGACACTCCGGTAGCCGTGATTTTCTGAATAGATATGTGGAATTACGGAAAGGAAGCGAAAGTCCTCGGTTTCGGTGGCATGTGCTTATAATATCCCGTTATCAAGTGTCAACTCGGGCATGCAGTTGATAATAACATGATAAGAAAAAAAATTTTTGAACGCACAGTGCTCTCACCACGAGCATAATTATGTTACTGTATTGATAACGTGGCTGTACTGGGATTGTTGACACGTCCGGGCCCGGCCGTAGAAGTTCTACTTAGTACTTAGTACTTAGCCGAAGCATAGATTAAATAATACTATAATTATAGTATATTTAATCTATGGCCGAAGACAGTGGTTTAGCAGCTTTAGTGACTGATTCGTTAGAACTGACCATTGAGCAAGTAGATGAACGTGCAGACGCTTGAAGTGTCAACACTTGTTTCAGCACGACTGAATCATCAAAATTAATCATCAGTCATTTAAACTATTTCTATTTTGCGTCATTTCTAATGATCAGTATCGTGTGACGAAAGGTGTAACTTGATTTTTAATTAAATATTTTATAATTTCAGTAACTTTTCAAATCATAATATTACGTTTTTATTATATAAATCCAAATTAAATCTTTAAAATGGTATTTAAGTGACGTGATGATTATATTGAACCCTTTTTAGACCAACATAGACAACATGAGTGTTTATGGAATATAAGTAGTGATGGTTATAAAAGCCGAGAAACGCGAGAAAACGCGTACGGAAGTATGAGCTCTGCTTTGAATTTGCCTAGTCTATCAGTTTTCACATCAAAAAAAAAAATAAAAACAGTTCGTACAAACTATAAAAGTGAGCTCAACAAAACTTTGAAATAGGAAAAAAGTGGAGCTGAATTAGCAGATGTTTATATAACTCGTCGATTTTGGTTTAAAAGAGCTTATGAATACTTAAGAGGCGTAAGTGTAGCAAAAAACAGTATTTATAACTTCAATAACTTGCCTAAATATCGAAGAGTAATTTACAATTTTGTACGCGCTAGTAAAGCAGTTCTCATAAATGTGTCTTGCTTTTGAATTTTTATAGAAATCCGATATGATAGTACTTCAAATAGATCTTTACTCAATCTTAAATGATTTCTGAACAAGTCTATTGAAATGTTTTTTAATAAGCGTTCACAGTGCGGCGCCCCACGTATCTCGTCTTGACTGACGATCATTTCCTGACCCACCATCTTCGTGTTTTTTTATTTTTAAATTATTTTAATATATTCTGTAGTTCTTATGATATTTGAGCACATTTAATAACCTAACACTATTTCGTATTAAGTATTTTTGTGAATTCGCCATCGAAAAATATTACAAGTAGGTATTACAAGTAGGTACAAAAAGTGATGTGCAACAACTGCGTGACTAAAAATGTCATGACTATTCATTAAAAATGTCAGTTAAATATTTTCATTATTATTGAACCATGTGAACGATTTGTTCAGTAAAAAGGATCGTCAATAGAAGTTAATCAATCATAATGAACGTTTTAACTGACACGTGTGAACCGTTCGTCCAAGAGTCGAGAACTCGAGACCACGGCCTAAGATTGGTTAAATCGTGGTCGAGACACACGATTGTGACACACGGTCTTAGAACTTACATGATAACTTCTAAGACCGTGTTATGGCATAATGAACAATGTTGTAAATTGTCATCTCGAACTCTTGATGACCTGTTGTACAAATTGTATTTTTTTACAGTAAATAATGTAACAAAAAATGAAAGGGAAATACCACGATGTAGAGCAGATATGGAGACGCCACTTGTACAGTTGTACATTTCCCTGCTGCTTCTACTGCTATTGCTTTCTCTAAATGAAATTCTTAAATCAGATATTTATTATTTACCTTCTTCAGCCAATCAACTTGCAGTTTTATAAAATGTCTAGCAGAACTAAATTAAAAATCCAGCAATGGTAGAAGATACTCAAAATAAATAATACAGGTTATTTATTTTTTTAATTTTAATTTATTTTACTTTCGTTGTCAAACATTAAAGCAATGAGATTAAATAAGTCATAAAAATTAAAAAAAAAATTTAACTTTTATACAACGAATATACAACTAAATTTAAATAAGAAAGCCAAACGAATTAATGAAATTGATAATGGAATAGAACATTTTATATACTTTCACATTTATAATTAATAATTATTAATTAATTAACCAATTTTTTTTTTATTTTTTTTTTTTTTTGTGAACTTTTTTTATTATTATGAAATAAGATGTTCTTAGTGAATTTCTATCTCCATGAATATATTAAGTTTTGTATTTTAATTATTTAAACACTTATAGTATTAGGTACTTAAGATTAATTTTATTAGTTTTTTATTATATGTGATAACTGATAAGACACTGAAAAGTGTGGTTATTTTTTATATCCCTTATGATTAATTTATTTTTATTCCTCAATTATTTACATAATGCAAATATAATATTTTGAGTAAGGTCCCTTAATATTTCAGAGGATCACCGCCTATAGTATGACAAAGCGTTAAAATTGATCGTAAACAAGTATGAATTCCGATATGTACCTTTGTCGGCTCATTGTAGGTAAATAACGATGATTAAGAATAACAATTGAATGGTTTCTTTGTAGATCACGGCTGAACATGGTGAGGTGTATTCGCTCAGGATGCCGTGTCTTCCCGATAGGTGAACAAAGCGAATGTCTTTGGTGGAAACTGGAAATTATGGAAGTTTTTTATAGGTTATAATTCCCGGGATGCGGACATGTTGGGCCCAGGTTAGCTAACTTAGGGACGCAGGCGGTAATGATGTGCATTCGTGATCCGGAGTATTTTGTCCATTTTTATAGTAGTAAGTGGCAACACCTACAATGCAGTCGCTCTTGTTTAGTTCATAACCAAATCATCATCTAAAAATCCTATAGTGTGCACAATACACTCTATCGGATGTCAATCGATCCACCATCGGCATGTGTCCGCTCTACGGCCATTTTACCGCTTGGTATTGTCCATTGATGACAGTGTTCGAGTAAATTTTTTTTTAGTCGTTTGGATATTTGACAATCAACTGGTACGAAAAACCGCACAATCCACAAGGTAAAATTTAGCATTTATCGTTTATTATTTACCGGCAGGGTCTTTTTATTTGTCAAACTACTACTGTTACTATGTATTAATATTATGTTTGTTTTTGAGTTTATTTTACACAATATAAATTATATATCTCACGGTTAGCAGTAATGATTCTCCTTGGAAATCGCAGTTACAACACGTACGTTTTGGTGAAATTGAAATGAAACTATTCCTACGCACTACTTTAAAATATCAACAGTAAATATCCAATACCCGCATATTTTTTTTTTTTTTTTTAATTATTATTATTTAAAACATGAAACATCTAACGACTAACGCTGATATGCAGGGTTCGTGATTTGTACGTCTAGCTTTAAAAATATTCATCATAAATATGTCATCATAAATGCATCATAATTTTTTTGAATTTTGAAAAAAAAAATATATTATATATTGTATAATATTAATATTTGTGATATCTTTTAATAACCATAGTTTAAATTCTGCTTATCGTTGAAATTTTCTTACTACATTTTTTTTTTTATTAAGAAAAGGACTCTGCTGCATACAGGCCATTGGGTTTACTTATTATACATTTTTAGTTAATTTTTATATTTTTACTGTAGGCTGGAGGTGGTGATGAATTTTAATGATGTTGGTCATTGACTTAGAGCGGTTATTAAGTATTTTATATGATTCGGGAAGGTCGTGGTTTAATCTTTACTGAATTCATGAATGCACCAAATATTGTTTACCTGTACAAAGTACCTACAAGCACGTTACTAACATATCCTAAGTTTCTATTCTGATTTATGTCAGTAGTATTTTCAATATGAATCCATTTTTTTTTCGTAACAGCTTGGTTTAATTTTATTTATTATTTTGACAAAAATGTAACTTGTGTATCAGTCTCTTATTTCTTCTGTTGAAACATCTTTTCCGGCCTAAGTTTTCAAAATGTATCAATATATATGCATTCGAAATGTATATGCAAGGGGTCATTTTTCGACAAACAAGGATGTAAAACACAAGTTTCATTACCAAAAAACCTAATAGTGTTTGGACAATGTCTTACGTAGCCACAAAGGAAGGACAAATTACCATAGTCAAATAGTTATAAAAATATAAATGGAAAAATAAAAATATTTCCTATGTTTTAATGGTAATGTAAGTGTGAATTAGTGCTTAAAAATCAAAACTCCGAAAAATGCTAAGTTGTACAACAAAAAACTTTATATTTCACTTCAAGGTTATCTCCAAAACCAATTTATAACATACTGGCGAACTATTTCTAGGGCCCCAGGAAATAATAATGCAAATGCTATGGCCCTGCTGGTTAGATTAGGAATTTAACTGGATAAAATATTAACTTGTTATTATATTATTCATTATCTGTATTTTATTTGGATTATTATTTTTTGTAGCTGGACACTATCATTGTTCTGTAAATAATCAAAATGTTAAGATCACAAAAACATATCTTTGAATGTAGAATTAACTTTTTCAAAAATTACACATGCAAATTTTGTTCTTTCATCTCTTCAAATCGGAAAAATGTTGAGTATGTACTTGTATGCTAGATTTTATACAATATATATATATATATATATATTTTTTTTTTTTAGGCTTCATTTGAAGAATTTCAAACATGTGGTAAGTATTTTTAAACAGTCATCAAAACTGGTTTTCCGGTAACTTAAAAGTATTTAATATTCAAATACCTATACAAAGGTTATAAAATAGCTGCACGAAACTAAACATTTTAACGTTGAGTGAGAATATATTCTATCCACTTCACTTATTTCTTTTAATTATTTTATGCCTGGCTCATTACATGGAATCTATAAGTCTTAAGCAATAATAATATTTTTGTCAATCTAAAACTTGTTCGTTATTATAGTATGTATCTTGTTAAGGTCTCTGCATTGTTAGACAAATATGAAGCTGAAATAATAAGAGATGTATTAATTTAGAGTTAAGCCTCAAAACCGTATGCTTGTTTCCTAATTACTTTTAAAATGTAAAAAATAAAATATATATAATATATTATATAATATTTATAGATAAATACAGACATTTTTGAGGATCGAACATTGCAAAATTTGTGGCAACAAATGAATAAAATCAAATGATAAAAATGCCTAGGATTGGAAACATTTAAGTATATAGCTATTCAGTGGCGTATCCAGAAACTTTTTTCGTGGGGGGGTTATGAAAAAGAATTTCTCAAGTATGTTTTCAAACGACGGATTGTCGAAAATGTTCGTTCTCCGGTGGCAGTAGACACTGGAAGTGTTATAAAAATTTTAAGAAGTGTGGATATTATTGGATAAACGTCTGGGCTTGTTTCAAAGTATACTTCAATACCATTTTTGTTCATATATATAGATAACTATAATATAATATTCAGCTATAAACACTTGTTATTAATTATAATTTTTTTAATTATTGTGTTTTATTTTTACATGGTATATGATATTATATTATTATAGTATTTGAATATTTAGCAATTTTTTTTAAACTTCACAATTTTCGGGGGGAGGGGGTTATAACCCCATACTCCCCCTGGATACGCCACTGTAGCTATTTTGGACTCTGCTTAATAAATTCTCATAAAATAATTTTTAGTATGTTTCATGCATTAACTATTCTGGAACATTAATGTGTTGTACAATTCTATACTTATATTTAGAATACCTTATTCTCTGTTAGTTAGGACAGCGGTTCCCAAACTTATTCAGCCTCGGAGTCTTTTTTAATTAGAAATTTCTCGTCGAGCCCCAAGAAATATTTAACGTTAATTTGTATTTGCCTGTATTCTATGAAGCATAATTAAGACAAACTGTATACATACGTTAATCAAAATAAAATTATATTTATGAATAAAGGAAACAATAGTTTTAAAAAAACTGGAGAAAATATTGTTTATTATTGAAATCTACAAAATTATTAAATTTTTGTGGTGTAACGAACAGAGCTCTTGGGAAACCATTGCGGAGCCCCAAGAGCTCTGTGGAGCACAGTTTGGGAAATGCTGAGTAAGGAAAACATAGTTGCAGTTTTTGATTTTAAGATATCAAATTATATTCATACTCTATACTCTATAAGGTAAGCAGTAGGTATTAAACAATGTTTAAATAGTTAGTATTAAATATAGAGCCATCTAGCAAATATTATAAATCTAAATAATTTATTTACAAATTATAAAAATACTGTTTTAGCTGATTCAAGTGTTTACACTAACCATATAAAAATCACCAAATTCTTTTTAATGTGTTTATGGAATTATAGTTTATTGTTGAAATATGTTTAGTCCCCAAGTAGGCTTTCCTAACTTGTTTTTAATTAAATTAATCTATTTTCACAACCAGTATAAATACATTTTAAATAAGACATTTTTGACTAAGAAATTATTGGATAATGTATTAAGTATTTTTTTTTAAATAAATTTTAAAATTTTAACAATTCATCTCTTTTGGTCATATTTATTATTTAATTCTAAAATGCATTTTCTTCAACATTAAACTTTAATATTAAAATCATATTACCTTTCCAATATTACATTTTGTATTTTCTGTATTTTAACTTATATCAAACCTCACTAGACCATTAGAGTTAAAAGTAAAATAAAATTTTATTCTGGTCTCTGGAAATTTAATAAAAAATGTTATCTATAGTTACAAGTATAATTTTTGATAATTTATCTTATTTTACATGATTTTCTGTGCTACTTCTGCTTACTTTGTTTAAATGCAGAACATGTTCTACATGAGTTGAAGTTTAAGGAAATATTATCATCATAGAAAAAATAATAATCGTATTAAAAAGTATATACCATTTTTCTTTTTTTTTTTATTATAGGAGAAAAAATCCAAACAAAAATTAATGAAGACTTCAGTAACCATAAAAGAAGACATGCAGATAAACAAAAATGTTCCAGCTCACAGTAACATTTTTGGGGTACAAAAGAACATCAAAATAGAAGATGAGAAGAGTGAACAAGTTAAACACTTGAAGATCCCAAATACTATAAAAAAATTAAGAAATGTTATTGACATTGATGGACTTAAGTCTGATGGTTTTCAACAAGATATTGTGTTTATGGACAGCCGCAGTCAACAAAAAAATAAAAATGCTAAAGATTCAAGCGTGAAATTTAACAATAATGTTATAGCTCAAGGAACCACTTTTCGGAAAAACAGGAAAATTAAAATAATTAAGAGAAATACTTTGGGTGCACCAAGAAAAAATTTTTTCCATAATATAGATAAATTAACAAATGGTATGGAAATTAATAAGCTGAAGTCTGATGGTAATCAACAAGATATTGTAAATATGGCCAACTGCAGTCAACAAGAAAATAAAAGTGCTATAAATTCGGGCATGAAATTTAACAATAATATTTTAGTTCAAGGAACCACTTTTGGGGAAAACAGGAACATGAAAATAATAAATAGAGGTAATTTGGATGCACCAAGGAAATTAATGTTCTATAATACAGATGGATTAACAAATGGTATGGAAATTAATAAACTGAAGTATGATGGTAATCAACAAAATATTGTGAATATGGCCAGCTGCAGTCAACAAGAAAATAAAAGTGCTATAAATTCGGGCATGAAATTTAACAATAATATTTTAGTTCAAGGAACCACTTTTGGGAAAATCAGGAAAATTAAAATAATAAAGAGAAATACTTTGGGTGCACCAAGAAAAAATTTTTTCCATAATATAGATAAATTAACAAATGGTATGGAAATTAATAAACTGAAGTATGATGGTAATCAACAAAATATTGTGAATATGGCCAGCTGCAGTCAACAAGAAAATAAAAGTGCTATAAATTCGGGCATGAAATTTAACAATAATATTTTAGTTCAAGGAACCACTTTTGGGAAAAACAGGAAAATTAAAATAATAAAGAGAAATACTTTGGGTGCACCAAGAAAAAATTTTTTCCATAATATAGATAAATTAACAAATGGTATGGAAATTAATAAGCTGAAGTCTGATGGTAATCAACAAGATATTTTAAATATGGCCAGCTGCAGTCAACAAGAAAATAAAAGTGCTATAAATTCGGGCATGAAATTTAACAATAATATTTTAGTTCAAGGAACCACTTTTGGGGAAAACAGGAACATGAAAATAATAAATAGAGGTAATTTGGATGCACCAAGGAAATTAATGTTCTATAATACAGATGGATTAACAAATGGTATGGAAATTAATAAACTGAAGTATGATGGTAATCAACAAAATATTGTGAATATGGCCAGCTGCAGTCAACAAGAAAATAAAAGTGCTATAAATTCGGGCATGAAATTTAACAATAATATTTTAGTTCAAGGAACCACTTTTGGGAAAAACAGGAAAATTAAAATAATAAAGAGAAATACTTTGGGTGCACCAAGAAAAAATTTTTTCCATAATATAGATAAATTAACAAATGGTATGGAAATTAATAAACTGAAGTCTGATGGTAATCAACAAGATATTGTGAATATGGCCAGCTGCAGTCAACAAGAAAATAAAAGTGCTATAAATTCGGGCATGAAATTTAACAATAATATTTTAGTTCAAGGAACCACTTTTGGGAAAAACAGGAAAATTAAAATAGTAAAGAGAAATACTTTGGGTGCACCAAGAAAAAATTTTTTCCATTATATAGATAAATTAACAAATGGTATGGAAATTAATAAGCTGAAGTCTGATGGTAATCAACAAGATATTTTAAATATGGCCAGCTGCGGTCAACAAGAAAAAAAAAGTGCTATAAATTCGGGCATGAAATTTAACAATAATATTTTAGTTCAAGGAACCACTTTTGAGAAAAACAGGAAAATTAAAATAATAAAGAGAAATACTTTGGGTGCACCAAGAAAAAATTTTTTCCATAATATAGATAAATTAACATATGTTATGGAAATTAATAAGCTGAAGTCTGATGGTAATCAACAAGATATTGTAAATATGGCCAGCTGCAGTCAACAAGAAAATAAAAGTGCTATAAATTCGGGCATGAAATTTAACAATAATATTTTAGTTCAAGGAACCACTTTTGGGAAAAACAGGAAAATTAAAATAATAAAGAGAAATACTTTGGGTGCACCAAGAAAAAATTTTTTCCATAATATAGATAAATTAACAAATGGTATGGAAATTAATAAGCTGAAGTCTGATTGTAATCAACAAGATATTTTAAATATGGCCAGCTGCAGTCAACAAGAAAATAAAAGTGCTATAAATTCGGGCATGAAATTTAACAATAATATTTTAATTCAAGGAACCACTTTTGCGAAAAACAGGAAAATTAAAATAATAAAGAGAAATACTTTGGGTGCACCAAGAAAAAAATTTTTCCATACTATAGATAAATTAACAAATGGTATGGAAATGAATAAGCTGAAGTCTGATGGTAATCAACAAGATATTGTAAATATGGCCAGCTGCAGTCAACAAGAAAATAAAAGTGCTATAAATTCGGGCATGAAATTTAACAATAATATTTTAGTTCAAGGAACCACTTTTGGGGAAAACAGGAACATGAAAATAATAAATAGAGGTAATTTGGATGCACCAAGGAAATTAATTTTCTATAATACAGATGGATTAACAAATGGTATGGAAATTAATAAACTGAAGTCTGATGGTAATCAACAAGATATTGTAAATATGGCCAGCTGCAGTCAACAAGAAAATAAAAGTGCTATAAATTCGGGCATGAAATTTAACAATAATATTTTAGTTCAAGGAACCACTTTTGGGGAAAACAGGAACATGAAAATAATAAATAGAGGTAATTTGGATGCACCAAGGAAATTAATGTTCTATAATACAGATGGATTAACAAATGGTATGGAAATTAATAAGCTGAAGTCTGATGGTAATCAACAATATATTGTAAATATGGCCAACTGCAGTCAACAAGAAAATAAAAGTGCTATAAATTCGGGCATGAAATTTAACAATAATATTTTAGTTCAAGGAACCACTTTTGGGGAAAACAGGAACATGAAAATAATAAATAGAGGTAATTTGGATGCACCAAGGAAATTAATGTTCTATAATACAGATGGATTAACAAATGGTATGGAAATTAATAAACTGAAGTATGATGGTAATCAACAAAATATTGTGAATATGGCCAGCTGCAGTCAACAAGAAAATAAAAGTGCTATAAATTCGGGCATGAAATTTAACAATAATATTTTAGTTCAAGGAACCACTTTTGGGGAAAACAGGAACATGAAAATAATAAATGGAGGTAATTTGGATGCACCAAGGAAATTAATGTTCTATAATACAGATGGATTAACAAATGGTATGGAAATTAATAAACTGAAGTCTGATGGTAATCAACAAGATATTGTAAATATGGCCAGCTGCAGTCAACATGAAAATAAAAGTGCTATAAATTCGGGCTTGAAATTTAACAATAATATTTTAGTTCAAGGAACCACTTTTGGGAAAAACAGGAAAATTAAAATAATAAAGAGAAATACTTTGGGTGCACCAAGAAAAAAATTTTTCCATAATAAAGATAAATTAACAAATGGTATGGAAATTAATAAACTGAAGTATGATGGTAATCAACAAAATATTGTGAATATGGCCAGCTGCAGTCAACAAGAATATAAAAGTGCTATAAATTCGGGCATGAAATTTAACAATAATATTTTAGTTCAAGGAACCACTTTTGAGAAAAACAGGAACATGAAAATAATAAATAGAGGTAATTTGGATGCACCAAGGAAATTAATGTTCTATAATACAGATGGATTAACAAATGGTATGGAAATTAATAAACTGAAGTCTGATGGTAATCAACAAGATATTGTAAATATGGCCAGCTGCAGTCAACAAGAAAATAAAAGTGCTATAAATTCGGGCATGAAATTTAACAATAATATTTTAGTTCAAGGAACCACTTTTGAGGAAAACAGGAACATGAAAATAATAAATAGAGGTAATTTGGATGCACCAAGGAAATTAATTTTCTATAATACAGATGGATTAACAAATGGTATGGAAATTAATAAACTGAAGTCTGATGGTAATCAACAAGATATTGTGAATATGGCCAGTTGCAGTCAACAAGAAAATAAAAGTGTTATGGATACAGGCGAGCAATTAAAAACAAATGTTCTAGTTCAAGGAACTTCTTCTGAGGAACAAATGAAAATACAAGACACTGATTCAGTAACAGGGGAACTCTGTGGAATTGTTCCAATTTCAAATTGTATGATGGGAATTGACCCAAATATGGGAATTGGTGGAGAGACTGACGATTTAGATTTAGAAACTATGACATCTCAAATGTTTGATGAGGCGGCCTTATCCATCTCCTGGTTGAATGACTTACTTTGTTAACTACATGTTAATTAAAAATGTATTATTTATTCATGAAATTATTTTATTTATTACTTTTATATTTTATCTCATAAATTAACATTCCTCTTATGGTTTATACTAATCAATAATTTTTTTTATTCAAAGCTGGATGCCTGGATTTTTATATTTTTCTGTTAGCAATTATTTATTTTATTTATAAGTGTCAAATTTAATGTAACACCATATTGTAACAATGACAAAAGCACTTGCTCGAATAAAATATACACTGTAAGATATATAAGAAGTAAGGACTATATTTTTTCAATTATAAATAGTTTTATTTCTGGAGAAGCTCTTGCAACTTGCCATTTTGTGACATCTTTCTTACATCAGAGCCACCGCCAATAAATACACCGTTAACAAAAACACGTGGCACCTAAATAGAAGACAAATGGTTATGATTAAAACTATATTGGTATATGGACAATAAAATATTTACCGAACGAGCACCAGTTATTACTTCCAAAGCATCTTGAACATCATCCATGTCTTCTCTATTATCCAATTCAATAAATTTGTAAGTAGCTTTCATATTATCAAAAATCTAAAAAGTAAATATATGAATTAAAACCTATTGCACAGCTCCAGTGTCAAATTTAAACATTTACTTCTTTAACCATATCACAGTAGCCACAGTCTGATTTCGTGAATAACACAATAGGATCATGAGCAATTGCATCTTTAACAAACTGTGTAGCAGCCATTCTATCGGTTGATAATACTTTCCTACTAAAAATGAATCAATCAATTAGTTGAAATACTTTACATATGATACATTGTATCAAAATTATATAATAACGGATCTATATGTGAAATTTATTAAGAATTTGGTATTTAACCAGTAAGGTACCTATAAAGAAAAATTTTAATTATGTATTTAATAAAAAATTCTAAATTAAATAATTATTTTAAAAATTTAGGTAATAAAAGAAAATTTAGAAATTATGATTTTCCTGTTCAATATGCAAATAAATCTTTAGTCAGTCTTTTATAGATTATTTGGCACCAATATTTTTTAACTCTATGCCTATTATTTTGAAAATTACAATAAATTGTGGCAATTATTAGAATTCGTCATAAAAGTATACTAATCGTTTTTAATAAATCGATCTATGTAAACAAGAAAAACCAAAATTTTTGATGAAACGTCAAATATGTGAAAAACATCTCTAGGGTATGCGGCTAAAAATTAAAAAAATCTTCTGTAGTAACATTTTTTCATAAAAAAACCTTAAATATCTTTCTTAGTAATACAGATATACATTATGAATTGTGATTAAATTTTTATTTTTATAGTTACTATTTTAATTTCACAAACACTTCATGAGTATTTTCTAATCAGATGGAATAATGACTAATTTATGAACCGAAAAATTGAGTTTTTTTGGCCCACAAGTGATTTTTCCACGGTACCGAAAAACAAGAAGTTAAACAAAACACAAACATTGGTCATAGATATCAGAGTGATTCAACACTTATTAGCAGTTGATAAGCGTCGAACACAACAGTGCAAGACGAGACATAAATATCTTTGGTACAAACCATGGGCACTACCCACGACTATAGTTTGAACAAACACAAACCGCATAACCTACGAAATTGAATTATGATTAACCTTACTTGACAATGTCGCAGGACCTAAACAAACAGGAACTCAGGAAGTTTAAGCTGCAACTTTGGAAGCACAATTCGTAAGACAACGCTAATAGTTAGTGAACACTGAACTCGGGTTGATGGTTTATTACGATTGCTCGTGATAGTAATACATATAATAATATAATAAATAATAATGAAGGTGTATTGACGTTGATTAAATATGTACTTATATACGTATGTATAGTATACTTACATTGATTAAGTATATATAGATAGCCCACGTAATGATAAATATTGGAAACGCCTAAAACGTCTGAAATGGAGCCAGAATTGTAGTAGTAATGGATTCCTGACAACAGATAGCGCTGACATGCCGTATAAACATGTTATCTCGAATTTACCGTAATCTTATTACTGTTATCAATTAATCAATGATGATACATCGCTGATTAAAATATTAAATATTAATCGTGATAAATCGAGATATTTTTGTTTAAAAAGAAATATCACCAAGAACTACTTCTTTTTTCAAAGTGTTCGTAAATTGCCACTAACTACTGCCTTAAAACCAAAACAACTTTTTCAAAAACCAACTTCAGACGCAGATATAATATTAAAATTGAAACGTACAGTAGCTCGCCAAAAAAAACAATAACCCTTAAAAGAGTAACAATTTCGAAATTGAAAAAAAAATTAATAATATCAAGAATATAACACCGTCAAAATAAATCATTATCTTTTATGAACTTGTTAAGGGGGCTGGAAGCGCATACATTTTTCGTCAAAACGACCTAAACCCCTTAAGGGGGTTGGAAGCGCATAAATTTTTCGTCAAAACGACCTAAACGCCTGACAAAAATTTAGGTACTTCCCGTTGTATGATTTTGAAAATTTAAAGATTTTTAAAATCCTTAAAAACCTTACTTTGTATCGGTCGAAACACATTTTTCATATTGAATATTGTTACTTAATTAATTACAATTGAAAATTGACAAATTAATAAAAATTGTAAATTGTTTTTTGTATGAATATCTTGATAAAATTGAAAAATTACTCCGACCGATACAAAGTAAACTTGTCTATAAATCTAAGCCTAACTTTTTTTTTTAAATCGGATGGTTGGAAGTACCTTAATTTTTGTCAGGCGTATAGCTCTTTTGGCTATGAATATTTGATCTAATAATGTAATATTTGTTTATGTGCATGCGCGTGCGTACGATGTCTACTATATGTATCGCCGGCGCCCGGCACGGCATATCCGCGGTAATTGCTTCCGATAAGATAACGGATTTAGTGGAATGACGATTGTAAATTCTTTTTCTCTTTTTGGTTGAAAAACTAATTTAGTTTTGTATTCATACTTCATAGTTCATACACGAGACAGACACGAACGTAAATTATTTTTATAATAAATTTTTTTTTTTTTTATTGTGACAAATGCCTCGGCAACTATGGGCCATTGGCTACAAAATTATAATAAATTATTTCCCCATTTCGCCTTCAATAGCCAATAGACTTAGTTAGTTTTTAAAGTTTGACATAATATATACTTTTGTATAGTATATATTGTCATACTGTATTGTTCCTGTGTAATATCATACAAATATCTAAAAATGGACAAAAATTATCGTTATGGAAATAAACGCATGCCATATTTATGTAAAAAAAAAGAAATAAAGGCAATATATCAGCGTTCCGTAAATCAATAAATGAACAAGTAATTAGAAAATTATTGATTCAAGATTTGATCAGGGGTCACCAATAAGGTCTGGCATTTTGGATGAGCAAGTATAAGATACGGAAGATATTATAAATTATTTGTAATAATTATAATATCTATATTTTGTAATGTATTTGAATATATTTGTACTTTTTTTGTATTTTTATTGTATCCTCAGATCCTCTTACTATTTTAGTGTTTATCATTATTAATTAAGTTCCTACCACTAACTAAGAGTACAATTAATTACACCTAGACCAAAATGTCACTTATAAATATTCCTCAATTATTTTTTTATTTTTACAATTTTACTATTATCGTTGAATAACCTGTATAACGATTTATAGGACGGTTATCTGAAATTATTCTGTGGTCTCAACACTTCTATTAATTATGGTATCTAATATCTAATATCTAATATTTAATCTGACTACTCGGAATCTATAATCGTTATCGCCGGGCCTCTGCGCCCGACAAGTCAACACTAATACTAATGATCGTTTACTACGCACACATGCAT
>OX454265.1:24231437-24460938 GCA_949715065.1 Periphyllus acericola
CGCGCGCGCACGCACTCACACACACGCAATCCCGCGTATATTATAAGGTCGGGGACGTTCACGCGGCAGCCGGCGGACCGTTACTGGTGTTTTCCCGTCCGTCCACCGTCAACGGCCGCCGCTCGCCTCGCCGCCGCCGCCGAGCGTGTGTCGCGTACGTATTACGTGTACGGCGCGTTAAGAGGACGTTACACCCGCGCGCGTCGTCCCCGTCTCGCGGACGTACGGCGTAGCGAATCCGTGTTCGGTGTAACCGATTTCGCGTCGGTCTCGTTATCGGAGTAAGCCAACCTGTTATCGCACCCGAAGGGGGTACGGTATCCTCCCGTCGGTCGCTTACGATATTTTCATTTCGCGTCTGGCTAGGAGTGTCGTAAATTTGTAATGTCTTACATGATCATCATACCTCGCGTAAAAATGTAAATGTCATAAAAAACCTACGCTGATGCTGTGTTTTCTTCCCTTTGAGCAGCTCGGTAATAGGTCGGTTTACTCCGGGGGCGTCCAATGTGGCCCGCGGAAGATTTTAATGCGGCCCTTACTTCAATCACAAAACCATCGATTAATCATACATGTTTTGAGAAAAAAAGGATATAAAACTACAACATATTAAAAACAATATAAACTTTGAAATTTGAACTAATTGAACAGCGCATAATATGAATGTGTTATTATTATTGGACGCATTGTTATTTTTAAATTATTTTCTTCTTTGAGCTTTAAATAAATGTGATATTGAAAAAAAAATTTCCACTCACTATTTCACTATGGTAAAATTATAAGTAAAATGTATTTTTATGAAAATACGTGTGGCCCACGACAATTTCTACTCGCATAATGTGGCTCAGTCCTTCCAAAACGTTGGACACCCACGGTTTACTCCAATATTAAAGCTAACGATACAAAATTGGTTCTATCTGAACACTGAATTCGCCATGTTGCGCGTTTGTAAGACGTATACTACGCACGCGGTCAGTGGCGTATTTACGGGGGGGGGGGGGGGTCCAGGGGTATTGGACCCCCCCAGAACCTCTCCAAAAAAAAAGTAAAATTCTTGCATATTTGCAGAACCCGATTTATGTAGGCACGCGCGGTCGCGCGGACATAGTTTTTTCCCGTAAACAAAATATTATATAAAAATAACTATATTTAATATAGTTTAATATTAGTTACAACAGCTAAAACAGATAAATGTTCCTGCAGCATGGTTTCAAGTTATAAGTATTATAGTTAATATTAATTATGTAGAAACTGAGGACCCCCTCCAGAAAAATTTGAAAATACGCCACTGCACGCGGTTGTGGCGTCCTCTTTAAACGTTGTCATCACATCGCGGACGTTATTATAGTACGTGTACGCTTATGTATACGATTCAATAATACTCCGCTCAACTCCCCGGGGCGGAATTTCATAGTGGGCCGGCCACCAGTACCTAGGGCAACGAATTTTAGCGGGAGCTGATTCCGCAGAATTCGAAACGTTCCGAAAATAATATATAGTATATAATATACTATAATATAGTAATATTATACGGATAATCAATATTTTTTATTTCATTTCTTTTACTAAAGAGAGGATAAAGCGATACCCGCGAAAGTGCGGTATACGACATACTAAATGCTACCTACGGTAGGTAAGTCGATGAGCAATGAAACAAATGAGCTTCAACTTTAATATGGATATTATACTTTAGCCATTCAATTTAACATAAAAAGTAAATAGTCTTTGTGGAAAATTGCATTCGCATGTGCAGGATGAAGCGTTTGACTAAAAAAATATAGTAAAATATTAAATTATGTCATTTTTTTTCGGTGTTTATTTTACAAACGACAAGTTTTTAGTTCTATGAATGGGTTCTTTGAATTGTCCATCTCTGGTCGAATCATCGTGACTCTTGATTATATTATTGATTCAACTGCATAAATAAATTAGCTACGTCATGGTATAATTTAACATTTTCAAATTAAAATACTTTATACACAAAAGACACATAACTATTTATAAGAATGTAATATTTTTTATGTTTGAAGTTTTAGATGAATATTCGGGTATACGATAAAGGAAAGAAAATAATATTGTAGCTAAATGATGTACAGTGTAGTGTGCGTGTGTGTATGTGCGAGTGTTTTGTATTATTTCGTAACGGTATACGCTCTCAGCTCGCGTGTACACTATTATTATTATTATACTCTCGTCACTCATGTATTCGGTTCTTTTTTTATTATTTTACTGTACGTGAATCTTGCACGGACTAAGCAACGCGTATTTTACGCCCCAGTGATGTGTGGAAAAAATTGCATCGTGAAAATTTGCATACAAAAAAAAATGTAACATGGTCATTGTGTGTTTCCTTTCCTAATGTGTTGCGGAGAGGGCATCTCTCCGCACCCTCCTGTACTTCCTATTCACACTTTATTGCCGAACACGTGTGCATCCGTTTTGTTTTCATAGTATGACAATCATTTTTCCGTCACCATCGACTGCATGTAACGTTCATATTGTATACTTAGGGGCTACGGTGTAGAATATTATAACATGCATTATGTATGGATATTTTATGTAATCGACGTGCACGGATCATCATTACATGATAAGTTGAATATCGTAGCGCCAGCGAAGATAACGATTATGATAGCAATAATGCGTGTTTAGTAATGTACATTTCGAGACCAGTTATCAGCGATCTTCAGCGGTATTGCACAACCAGAAACAATAAATTCATCCCATGATAAGACTGCAAACGGAAAAAGTAAAGTTAAAGCGACACTATACATAATGCTGTATTGTGATTCGTAATAGGTTCACGACAATATTCGTCTGATGATCAACCGTAGGGTGGCGGTGTAGAATTCTTTACTCAAAATACTTGTGTAATGTTCAGAATTCGTCCACAGAAAAGGAGTGACGTATGGCTATATGCATCCCACATATACAACAATTGTTTTATTATATAGCTCGTGTGTGTCCCAATTTATTTAGCATTACCCAAATGGCCAAGTGCAAGGGCGGATCGGCCTATCGGGAAATCTTCCCGATGGGCTGATCCTTGTTTGAGCCGCTCTATATTATTATATATTATTACCAAAAAAAAAGTATAGTTATAGTTATTGTATATTTTACTAATTTAGTGGTAAAACTTAACAAATTTTGAAATTGATGCAAAATAAAGCATGTTTTTGGGGGGAGGAGTAAAATAGTTTAATTTTGGTCCATGGGCCGAAAATAATTGCCAATCTACCCCTGGCCAAGTGTACCACAAAGTGGCGAATAGTATACGAGTATACTTCAAAAATCTGTTATTGTTATTTTATTTAAAAATATTATATTAATTATCATATTGTTTTTTAGATTCTGAGTGAAGTGAAGAATGTATTGGTTTTATCTTGATGTGTGTTTTTTTTGTGTCTGTCTACACGATTTCGACCAGAAGTATTACTCCGATATATATAAACTTGCTAATTTTCTGAAAGCAAATTTTGTTTAGTTGGTACTTTGAGGATATCATTGTTCTCCAAATAATTGAGAAAAACAGAAAAAAAATTGCAAAAAAACTTCAACCGAGATTGAGAATCAAACCCTTCTAGTACACCGTCTAGTATTGTCTAGCATTGTTCACTTGTATATTTTTCATTAGATTTTCTTAATTTGGTTGTTATTCTATAAAGATTAATCATAGCGACTCGAAACATACTTATATTATCGATAATATATCAGTACCTATATTAGCATTTAATAAAAATTTCATAATTTTAGGAACGTTTTTTCTTTGAAAATTAGAACATTAAAAATTCAATCGACGTTATAAAGAAATTTGGTTCTACTACTATATTTAGAAATACAACCAGATCCTCCAAACCTCTTTCACTCAAAAATTTTTTTAAGAGAAAATATCCATTGGTTTCAAGTTTAAAAGACCCAAATATTTTCCAACCTAGGAGTTTCGACCATTTTTTTATTTAAAAACCTCTAATTTTAGTATAAAAATGCAATATTTCAACTATATTTTTGGTTGATTTTTGAATGCCATCATTTTCACAAAATTAATTTTATTGATTTGACAGGCTAGGTAAGGTTAGGCCATGTAAACATTTTTACGGACGCACCCAAAACTTGTAAATGGGTATAATTTTGGGACGCATTTGAGGTATCCCCGATTATCAGAGATAACATTGTGGACACACTTGAGCTATTAAAAAGAAACAATTTTGATAACCGGACGCACTCAGGCGACGCCCGTGCAAGGTATGCGGTTGCATTCCCTTAACACAAATGGAAACATTTTTTTTTTCCAAGTTACATATTACATACGAAGTATATGTCATTCCTAATAATGACTAATGGCTAATGGCAAATACACGAATACGCAATACTATTACTAACATAGCAACCAGATTTATATTTATGAATGTAATGTTAAATAAACTGGGATTTGGTTTGTTTATCAAGTCAATATTCACGTTCTGACATTATAAACTATCAAAGATTTTAAACACTCTGTGAACAATAAAAATATAATATTGCTATAAATACAATTAGTAAAAATATCTTTGTATTTTGTGATTTTGGAACATTTTAAATGACTATGATTAGTTGTTTCCCATCAAATTTTTTGAAAAATCGAACTAAGTTAGCGGAATAATAATTCGAGCTCCTACATAATACACAATTATATTACGAATGGTAAAAAAGTTGGTGTACTGTCAAGGGGATGTAATTTCTTCTGCATGCTCCGAACAATGAATACATTATGAGACACATACTCGTAGTGAATATTATATTTTGGAAGTGAGTTAAACCATTAAACATGAAAATTCAAAAAATATTCAATGATTTTTTGGTATAAAAAGATTAATTTACTACAGCATCAACCGATATCGGAAGTTTTCTTATTTTTATAAAAATGAATATACATACAAAAAAACTGAGATTAAATAAATGAGAGAATGTAGTATTAATTAACATATCTACAATTATTCCATATGTGTAAACTCTCTAGTTAAAAGTTACACCTGTATAATGTGGTTCAAAATGTAACACTCCAAGTACCGTAATCTAAATGTTTAACTAGTAAATTTATTTATTTTTTAATTTAATTTTATGATTATATTTTAATCAAAACGTTAATCTATTTTACTTTTCTGAGTGTAGAAAATATTAACACTTTATTCTCTATTTGGTTTTACTCCAAGCCGAAATAAAAGAACTGTCATTGAACCGATACCTTAAATTACAAATAATATTAACATTGTTACACAATATCACGTATGACTCACATAATATGAATTATTAAAAGCGTCAAAAATGGCTTGAGTTTTTATTGTTTATAACCTATATTAATTTCAGTGACCCAAAATTGTATTTTTTTTATGCCATATTACTATTTACTACATATATTTAAAATATACACGGCATTCAGATAAATAATGCAAATAAATTGTGGTGTTACATTATTATTATTTTTATCTTCCTTTTAGTTCCATTGAATTTTTCATCTTGGATAATTTATTGTAAAAAAAAAAACACTGTTAAATGTTTTATGTATAAACATTTTATTCCATACGATTTATTATTGACGAAAATGATAAGTATTATAATATTATACATAACTCCATTGCAAAACTAGTGTTGACTTTACCTATTGTTTAAATAATCGATAATATTTTAAAATATACCTCTAGAGGTCATTGAAATAACTGAACCGAATTCTAGCTAAGTATGTTTCAAATTATCATAATTTTAAACTTTTTTTCAATGATCATTAAATTCATCACAACATTAAATTTTTTAACTAAACATAACATAACATTTTAAATGATTCAAATAGTTCAATAAACCTACTATGATGTTCAATATGTGTATCGATATCTATAAACTTTTTCAACTTTCTGGTTAATAATAATTGTAAGCAATACATATTAAATTTATATTTTTTTTGAATTGTTGCCAACGATTTACGAACTTACTGATATATTTATTTATTCTAATTTTTTTTAAATTTAATTAAATTTTACACATACATTTATCAATTATTACATTATCAATCACAAACCATTATATTCAATTTAGGAATCCGTGCGAATAAATTCGTATATCCCTCAACACACTATGTAAGTTAATCGTGTCCATTTTATTTCAAATTTGTAAGGAATTAAATTTGCCAGGAACTTAATGATACCATGTTCACATTTCAAATCATGTTAAAAGTAATCCGAATTCAACTTCATGTAGTTTGATAATCTCAAAAATCTATATAAAATTAAATGTACTATCGCACCGTAGATGAAAAATACAATTGTTTACATTCATCATGATGACCAATGTGCCTAATGAAGAAATAAATGAGTTTTGGAAAATTTATTTTTGGTATTATTTGTTTACTAATCACGTTTGAAACGAGTTATCTTACCACTGTTCCTCAGAGAAAAAATAACAATAATAATATACTTCAATAAAAAGTATTAGTAACAGGTTAAATCAATTGTATGTACTGCAAGTTCCTAATAAGGAATATTCTTCTATGTGCTTGTGATTCATGTGGTACTAAAATACATGTTGATGTTATTTCTTCGTAAAAAATGGCATCAATCAAATACCTACTTATTCATATTACTATATATTTTTATCGATAGTAGCTATACAATCACACAATGTATCAAAAGCTACACATTTATCATATTATCGATTATATATAAGTTATAGTTATACGTATGTTGTCACCACAAGTATTTACTAATATTTCCATATATCCAGTTGTGTTATTATAAATAATCAAATTCTGTTTTTTCTTCTTTATGTATAATTAATATGACTTAAGAAACATTTATGAATTTTTAAAAATAAGTAGAAATGTTCAAGTACACAATTTTTGTTATGTTTGTAAAATTTGAAAATAGGCATCTTACAGAATTGATTCTAAACATGTTAACGGTTCGTGTAGGTCCAAATAGGACCGGCCATAGGTATTTCACATATAGTAACTTTCCAAGTTGTTGTTGTATATATATATATATATATATATATACTATATCTTCTACCATGGTATAAATTAACTAAACATATACATTTATATTATCATACAAATTTAATTTAAAATTTAAGAAAGTAATAAAATATTAAAATAAGTATTTTGGTAGTTATAGAAATGAACTTATTTAAAGAGGTCAACCGTATTATGCCATTTTTTGTGTTCACTAAATGAGAAAATGGTAAAACACTATGGCCTTGTAAACATGTATGATAAATGTCTCAAAAAATTCTATTATAATGAACATAATTAATTTAAATACAAATGGTCAGCAATAACCTAATTCATTATCACTTTTTAACAAAACCTATTAAAGTATTTAAAGTAAAAGATAAATCCCGAAGCATTTAACGACACCTAGTTCACTAGTTCACATATTCTATATATACCATAAGGGTATACTCATGGATATGGTTAATGATACAGTACAATAATCATTATTCAATTAATATTTTAGGGACATCTTAAAATGTCCCTAAAATGTAAAATACATGGTAATATGGTATCAACTATCAAATCATAAGCATACACGTAAATTCAAAGTATTTGTATTATGCATTTATATAAAATAAATGAATATTGTAAATCATGATGTGGCACAAATTTCTCGTAAGTATTAATGAAAGATTTAATAATACAAAATTACAATGTTTTAACTCATTTTGTTTTTAAATTTAAGCCTAAAATTAAAACGAAGTCATCAATTTTAATTATACTTAATAGCTACCATTATATCAAAAACAATAACCTAGTTATTAATTATTAAATTAATGATCCCTACTTAATATTTTTAAATATATACACACATATATTTACATTGTGACTTCGAATGCACGTAATTTAGAGTCATTTATGCTTAGAATTTCCGTATCTTTATTTAGTTGTTCATTGTTGATAGTGGAAAATGAGAAATTATTGTATTTTTCTATAATATATAAATTACTTGCATGTAATGGTAATCAGGTACTGGTAATATTACTAATACAAGAATGAAATGTTTATAAATTTGATATAAAAAAAGTTGAATCCGATAGTTTTTTAACACTGAGAGTTATTAATTATTTTTATTTTCTTGGATCATGTCGTAACATGAACAAATTTTGCTATAGTGAAACCACACATCCACATAGTATATATGGGTTAAAAAAAAATTAATTAAACGGTTTAACCGAGGACTTTTTGGGGAGTTTAGTGTTAAAATATATACAATTGTTCGACATTTCTGCAAGATACACTTCAGAATGCGTAGGTAAGTTAGCGAAAACGCTTGCTGACGAAATTCCGTCAGTGGAACATAAGGTGTTCAATTTACTAGAAGCGGTTTTTAACCCCTACTTATAACATACCATTTTTTTTCACTCACAATTGTAAACACGACGTCTTCAATAAAAAAAAAAATAAAGATAAATGTTATTTTACTTCACATCAATAATATACACATTATACACACACACACACGTTAGATATTACGTCCGCACCGGTTCAATTGAAATACTTGTGAACGAGTAGGTACGTGGTAGCTCATTTGATCGAAACGTAATGCACTTTATATCGTTTTTCCAAAACGCGGTGCACGTAGCTACATACGTGATAAATAAAACGTGCATGGTGGGGCATATAAGGGTAGGGGAAAGAAGAAAAATTTAAAAAAAAATTGTTTTATTATTGGTATTCACTACTCACTGGTATATGTACCTATATTGTATATCAATATGATAGACAATTACAAAAATACAAACTCTAAGACTTACCACAGTACGTGACGTTTGAACACATATTTCGATTTTGATTTCAACAGTCGCTATTTGTTGCACATTCATCTGTTACGTAATACATCATTGAATGGAAACGAATAAGTGAAAATACATAATTATATGGAATGGAAAAACGAAAAAAGAGTCTAAATAACACCCCAATAATAAATAAATTCTTAAGATTTTTGTAGATATAATTTAATATTATATAAATATACATATTAATGAATGCTTATACTAATTGTTTTATAACAATTAGTATCATTTAATACCTATTTAATACGTTTTTCAAAAACAATTTAACTATAAACAATTATCCCTGTAAATTCCTTTAAATTTTTATTTTTAACTTTTCATTATAACTACTCAACCACTACCTAATAAACTAAAACCTAATTACTGCAGTTATACGAAATGTTTAAAATGAAGAAAAGTTTTAACGTGTATTATTGCTGAAGTTTGAATAATAATAAAGTTTTTAAAAATAATTCAAATATCCTTTTACAAGTTTTACATGAATTTTGGTCGGCAATATGGAGAGTCAAATGCTCGAAATTTTCCTTTTAACCCAAGATACTAACAGAATATTAACAGTCAAAAGATTCTAATGAATACTTTTGATAAATTATTTTTTATATAAAATAATGTAAAATTAATATTTATAGTTACTTAAGCTCCTTAAGAATGTTTTTATACAACCGAGGTTTAAAACAAACGTACAAATGACACATTTTTACAAATTATAATGTAACATTTTCAGAAAACAAAATGAACAAAGCTCCAAGGTCATTTTACATATCAAAAAATATATCAGACAACTATACGTGATACTGTAATAGAACCGATAAAAAAATAAACAAATTCCTCTTTTTGTATAATTAAGTATTATTAAGTTTTTGTTAGTTATATCTCGAGACACGGAGTTGTTCTCAAAAGATTTTGTCATCAAAATATATGTAAATGGTACGCTTTTTGCGGAGAAAATGCGTAAATCCAATCGCTATTTCAAACATTTCCTTTAGAATCGCAAGGAAAATAACGTAATCCTTGTTCAATTTGATCTACAACGGTTCGTATGAACAATTATTTAAAAACCAAGTAATTGCTAAAATTATACTAAACTCATTTTTAAAAACAAATAAATGACTGCGATAAAAAATAATAATTTCAATATAAGACATTAATTCCTGACCCTACCCAATCGTAATTTACCAAGAATCGCGTTCTTCAGAATTTGAAGCCGCGTATCATGATTCCAAAAATATATATGATTAGGTAAGGTAGGTAGGTACATGTCTACTATTCTACATTATACATAATACGTCTTATTACTATACGAATATTATAAAAAATCTTAAATAGCAACAAAATGCAAGCAAGGTACGTTAGTTGTTAAAAAGTGATTTTCACATAACGACACACACAATTTATAAGTAATAAGTAAAAACTATTGAAAAACGGTTGTAATAAACGAAAAATATAAAGACTATTAATTTTTAAATGGCATTAAATATTAAATAATAACATGGTAGTCGTGCATATTGTTTTATAATAATAATAAATAATAAAGAATAGACACATTTTATTTTATGAATTTAAAAAGGAAATAAACCAAAGCAACTCTACTTAGAATTTTTTTTAAACACGCGATAATAACCACTTTGAAATTGAATATGAAAACACACCTCTAAAATGCACTCGCCTCAGCTCTCCGCCTAAATACAATGACAAACCCACGCGTAAAGAATTTATGGTTCTTAATTGTATTTTATACCAACACAATTATAAAACATAATAATCTGAATGTTTTTTTTTTCTACATGAATATGAATTTATTTTACATTCAGTTGCATACTATCTTATGGTAATTTATTGTTTGAATTGTGTACTTTCTACTAGTCTAAATAATTTACCTACAGAGGTTAGTTATTAGCAATTACTTATATTGCACCTGATTGATATATGACTATATTTTAATTTTAGAATAATATATTGGATAAAAAGCTATAAATTAACTATCACAGTTGTATTTTATATTTCATGTATAAATACATTAGATTTATAAATGCTTGTAAACAATATAACATGAACAGCTGTCTAATTCCTTTTTTCATCGAAACTTTATAGGTAAAATAAATGTATACTATTATTTATTTAAATATATGTTTATCAAAAACTATCGAACTATTGTAATATATCCATTTAACTAGAAAACTCATGTAGTCAGATTTTAGACTTTGGTGCATATTTTTGATAAAATGTAAAATATTCAATCAGATCAATATAATAATTATTTTATATAGTAATATTTATTATTGTTACAGACATACGATAATGTATTAATTATTTTTTAGAATTCTTAAGTAGAGAAAATACACAGACATAGACATATTTTAGTAATAAATAAATATTCTCAAGACTTTAAAAAAAAAACATTTTTTATTTTTTAACACTTTTTTTTGAGAAAAATATATGTTTACAATCTGTGACACGCGCACAAGCAAATAGGATAAAATAATACAAACGAAAAATTAAAAATAAAAAAGATTGATGAGATAGACCACCCAGCGGTACATAAATACAAATCTAACCCTCTAATAAATAATAATGAATTATGTATAATACATAATGTATGTTATTTTTGTACAAAAAGATTAACGATTAAGCATACTCAATATTACATTTAATTTCTAGCACTATAAGTATCTATTCATTACAAGAACCCCGATTATTAGCAATTGAACGTGTTAGCTGCTCTAACCAACCAACATCAAAATGTTATAATATGTACGGTTTATAATGACTCATAATAGCAATGCTATGGTAAAAGCATTGCTATCATGTCACTAATGCGTGCATTATTAACAGAGCGACCGATAATATTCAGCCCATATACTTGTCGAAGTAACGCAAATTACACGGTTGGTTACTTCGGTCGAAAACGTGTATGTACGGAACAATATTATTTATTTGCCAATTTCTAATACCCTTCTGTCGTCTCTTGTCGTCTTTGTCGGATCTGGTATGCGAGTGTTCACCAAACACCGCTTATTAATGGATACTTTCCCAAGGAGCGGAGTATTTAAAACACGCGAAATCTTTTCAAAATTTGGAAACCCGAAACCCCATACATCTGCCCATTAACCGTGACCAGATGTGCTCCAACACGTAACCAATTTAATAACGTTCAAAGGGCATGACGGTCATTATCTTCTAAAAATATAGTATAGTCATTTTTCTTTTTTTTTTCACATTATATAATATAATAGCTATCAAATCCAATCGATTATAACACATTATTGTCGAGGATATTTTTCATCATTGTATTTACTTCACTAAGTGTATTATATGCTATACGTTACTTCACATGCAATTATGTTTTGTATTGTGTTTATTGTTTGAATATTAATTACTTTTTTTTATATTTATAGGTATGTATTAAATATTGATCAAAATATTTTAACACATCTTATAATACATTTTAAACTGTTGTAAGCTCGAATATCGTAAAGGAATAAAAAAAAAAAAACCACCAACGAAATACGTTACATTTTTAACGTGATAATTACTAGGTAATGCATTAGTGGTAGTGCAAACAAAACTTATAATTCGAACCATAGTGTTTTTAGCTATTCCATTATCGTCGCCGTCGCTTTTATGTGTATATAATTAATTTAAAATCAATTCGTAATTGTTTAAATTATATTATATTATGTTATTACTCTAACGATATGTACTCAATAGACTAAAAGTAACATGTGAATGGTCGAAGAGCAATATACACTGGGTTCCATATTATTACAATATTAGAGTTTTACCCCTTCTCTTTGACCACCCTCTCTCTCACTCGCTATATAGTTGTCGTTATATTTTTTGCACGTGCTTACCAATTTGGCTATATAGTCGTTGACCTCGAACACGCAAAATTAATTCACACAGCTCTTTAATACCACCTATCCCCATATCATACACCATTGAAGAGGTCAAAACTCGAAGTTACCGGCTCCCCCGTGTATATATTTTTTTAGACAAAAATAATCGTTGGGAATATTTAGGTAAATAATGCGCATAGTGCGTTGTATTATAATATTTAATTAACAAACTAGAAACAATTATTTAATTTTAATAAATTATTCATTGTTGGATTGTAATATAACAATATGACATCTACATTACATGAAAAAATGTATTGTTTTTAATCGTGAATAATGGTAGTTGATAAAATAACAAAATATAAGATTATCAGTTTTTATAGGGTTCTCTAAATTCTCAAAAGCGGATATGGTTTTAAAATAATTATATTTAATCTTTATAATAAGGTCTAGCTTATCTTAAATATTCGTTCATATATATTATTTAACCATGGTTTTGTCAGAAAAAGAAATATAATAAACAGGAAATGGAAATAATATTAATGAGAACCAGACGTTTTACTTAACACATACGGTTTTGAAAATTGGCTAACTTAACCACGACAAATTTCATCTGCTTCGCAACAATAATGAACTCGCCTTAATACAGTGATATAGATTTATAATTATTTAATGTTTTCGAAACATTCTTTTGCAGCTTATTAAAATCAAACTTCTATACAAGAACTGCATTTTTACGAATAAAAATTATTTGTCATTTTAATTTGTATGTTTTTAATACGAATTAATAAGTTGTTATAAAATAATTTTAATGTATACTGCAGAAGTTACTTTTTATATTATGACATAATGTTGTGCTGGTATAAAAAAAATTACTGTAGCAATTACTCGAGATTCAAATTATTATGAAAGAGTAAGTAATAAATGCATCATAGTATACAGTAGATTCAAATGTTATAAAACTGAAATTCGCATATGTATGATTATCACTGAGTTACCGTTAATCTATGAAACAGAGTAAAACGAGAGCAATGACCTCGTTTCGAGATGTCCCGTTTAATTTGCATAATACACGTTAATCATGCATTATTATAATAGGTATTCGTATTATTCAATGTTTATTCAATGTATTATATAGCAACTTTGAAGAAAACGTTTCGTTTATTTCAAAATTCTTACTCTAAATAATTACAATGATATCGTTGTAGTTAAATTTGAGAAATAAAATCCACTCTCGGCTTAAAATGAAAATGCTATTCGTTGAAACGGTTGCATGTTACAACTATCACACACGGTAATTAACATACAGATATATTTTCATTCCCCATGTAATTGTGAATTAATAAAACATATTAAAAAATAAATATATATATATATAATTGTGATGTAAGCCTATATCCTATATGCTCTCAGTATCATATAAATTATATTATAAAAACATGTTATTAGGTTTATGATGAGCTGAATAGCAGTGAACAACTAAACACATGCATCTACATCTTATATCAATGAACAAATATGCGATTTCCTTTAGTTAAATTTGCTTATTTTCGGGTTCAATTTAATATTTATACTATATTCAAATATAATTACAAGAGTATTACTGAGTAAGTATATGGTTTACATTTATTATATATGTAACAAATGCAACTAAACGTACATCCGAAAAAAAATTATTTTATTTCTTTTGCAATGTAAAAAATGTTATCTGAAAATATGCGTGTGGTATAAAATTAGTATTAGTTTTTGTATCTGAAAACTGATATACTTTTAACTGATGTTTGATTCAAAATTATCATTAAACAATCAAAATGATATAACAACCACTATAATACTATCATTGAACAAAATAAAAATTGTACCATTAATTTTCAAACCGTAAGCTCTAATTAATTTGTAGCATATGGCGTAATTATTTATTGCTTTTGTACTTGCTTTATAGTTTAAATTATCTCGTGAAATTCACAAAGGTTGACGATTTTATTGAACACTGTATTCAGATTAAATAAAATGAGCAAAAAAATGTTGATCAAAAAAAAAACTATAACATTTAACCAGTAAATACTACGTTAACAATAATTTATTACTGACTTGACGTATAAAAAAGACGAATATGTTTAAATCGCAAATTTATAATAAAGTAAATTTATATATTGTATGATGATGTACAAACAATTTGATATATTTTGAAGTCCTCGACTTAAAATGTTGATTTCTTTCAGACATTTTTTAGAATTATTGATTTTATTTAGTTTCACAATAAGGAAACATTAGTGCATTGGTGTAAAATTAAAATTATCTTAATTATCTATGGACGATCGTTTACGTGTGTATTTAATTTAAAGTAAACATAAATTATAATTCTTTATAAAAATGAAATACCACTAAGACCCTATACTACATGTTAAGTATCCCAGAAAAATTCAGTTGCGATCAAAAACGATGTTTCATATAATAGCTCATATTCTCATTTTAGATCTTTTAGCATGATACAAGACACCCTTTGATGCTATTCCATCTCAGTTCAACTTGATGTGTAAAAACATTGTTTTGTATCCCTATAGTCAAAGCCTGCGGAATAATACAAGGGTAATTTCTTTTGAAACCCATATTACACAACCCCTAAACAAAAAAAATGACGGTTAAACTAATGACTACAGTGTTGTGATAGCGAAATACCGTTTTATCGAAATGATTGTTCGCCCTAAGATTTTTTTTTTTTGTATCTCGATGGCACACGACAACCACTATTTTAGGGATATTATATTTACTCGCTTTCAGCCTAGTACCATTTTTGGATCTTTTCTCATTATTTATTTTTTTTTTTATCTTTCACCTGGTTTTTTTTCATTTTGGCAGTTCATCAAAGTATCATCGCTACAATGAAGAAACTTGAACGGTATTATTATTGTTATTATATTGTGTTAGATATATATATACCTACGTCCGGATTTTTTTTTCATTTCTCTCTCTCTGTCATTCTATCTCTCTCACACTGCCTATTTACTACCTACATGCATTATCTAAAGAAAAACATCTGGTACACGTCATTGTTGTGGATTTTTGCACTACCTGCCTATCACGTCCGTTGGTTTAGAACTCGGGAGCGAACGTGCCCCTCACGGATAACGTCGCCGGTGGCCCCCTGTAGCCATTGATAATACACTTAAAGGGGGGAACGATCATAGGTCGGATGCGATTCGAATCGGTCCAGCCGTTTTGACCTTTCGCAATGGATACACGCATGATACCGCCGCCTCCGGTTCGCGCAAAATTCGCTTGCACCAAATGCCAAAAACATGTAGCACGAACCTAAACGAGGGTTTTTATTAGTTTTTTTTTTTACTGTTGCGAGGGTTATTGTAGAGCAAAATCGAGCATAAACCAGTTTTTCTATTGTACCAACCGCTTAAACAACTGACTTTAATGCAATATTACTGAGTACTTTTTAATAAATTATCTTACAACCGTAGTTTTACTACGAAAAAATTTGAATGAATCACATTTTTCTGTGCAAAAACCACCGAACAATTTTTTTCAATAAATTGAAATAATATGAAATTTTAATAACAATAATTTGGCGGCCAGCAAAATGGTTCTCAAGTCTAAGTGTATATTAATAAGTAATAATATACCAATGATAAAAATAATAATACGGTATGATAAATAATTTTTAGTGATTGCTAATAATTGACGTTTTTAAAATTTATTGTTATAAAAGAAACCCGATAAATTATTCCTCTACTCTCTAATTAAATTGTTCAAGTAGGTACTCTTATAATAATTATTTGGATGGTAAACACTATTTTTTTTCACACTAACTGTTACTTTATTTTCAAATTCGACTGTTGTTTCGAGACGAAAAAAAAATTACTGACCCTATGGAACAAAGCATAATGGCAAAATTACTACTACTACTACTACTACTATTACGGTTAATAATAAACACAAATAATACTTACAGTTAAAATTGCGATTGCGAGAAAGTATCCAGGATCAAACTTGACCACCTGTACGGTATAGGACGAACTGATGTATTATAAATTAAACAATTTAACGCAGACCCGTGTTGAAATTTCCGAGTTCGGGGGGTTGTACTCGAAGGTGAAACAAAAATCTCCGGTTGGTCGGTCAGTCTGTGGTTACTGTCACTGTCAAAATAAAAACTCCACCAAACGCTCCCACTCTCTTTAAACCCGAACCGATCACCGTCCCTTCCACCGATGAACAAGCGGTGTTATTTCTCACTTTTTTTTACCCTTCAGGATTACAGGTAGAAAAAGTAAAAAAAAAACATATTAGTACAATAATGAAAAAAAAAAACTAAAACTAAAAAAAAAAAAACATAAGATAGAAGAGAAAATAGAAGGGAAAAAGCCGACAACTAGGAGGGGACACACTCACACACCAATCGTTTGACGTATTTAATAATGTACACGCTCCTTGGATAGATATTGTATTATTATATATACATTCAGGATTTTATCTGTTCGGGTGCCTTTATGATCGATGGGATAACATAAAGAGCACGTTAGAGTATAGATCATTTGCAAACTGAATAAATTTAACAGCTATGTAATTTTAATCATATGTCATTTTTTTTTTTTATGCAAACGTTTTTTTTCTCTTTTCTTTTTACATATATTTGGTATACAATGACGCACTGACAAATAAGTCAAATAAATATAATATACATATTACCTAATAAAAAATATAAGTATATCAGTATACATCACTATAACATTTGTCAGTAACTCAAATTTCTTGATTTTTAACTCATTATTAGATGCAATACGCAGACAATAAATAACACTGTTTTAATTGAATACGGACTTCTACATTTTTATTAATACGTATTAAAATATTGGTATCATCAAGTTGAAGTATTTGCTTTAATCATAGTGATTTAAGTTTATTACCAACTGAATATAATTATGCTAATAAAACCCACCAACACCATGTACTAACCAATAGCCTACTCTGTATCTATTGTGTTATTACTGTTTAATATTATTATACTATCTAATAAATAATTGAGTATTTGCCGTTGTACGCTTATTATTAATTTGAAGATTACTCATTTTAATCATTTTTAACATTCTTAAATCGTAGATAAATAAATGAATTGGAGTATAATTTTTTTTATGTGTATTGTTTATATAATATTATTTAACTACACTTCAATTAACGGATAAAATACTTGGACAACAATCGAGAATCCACATTTTTACCTGGAACAGTAATTTATTTTTCAAACATATATTTGAACCTCAATTAAATGTTTTTTTGTGTCCCGTGAAATTATTTTTTTTAAAGACGACCCAACTATAACTTGTATAAATGTATTTTCCTTATAACACTTATTTATACGCAATTTACTCGATATATGTTGTATTTAATAGATCTTAATACGAGTTTAGCTTCCTACAACATTATAAAGGTTAATCTAATAAATAAAATACCTTCTAAACTAACTCCCAAAATATGTCGATGATGGATGAAAAGGATCATCATTAACTTCAATTCGAGTTCTAGCATCTATTAACATTCTTTAACATTCCTATAGGATACAGATTCAAAACACATTTAATAATAAAATTACATAAATATGTTTAAGATTGGATAAAATAAATCTATATGTAATTACATAAATAGTTCTTTTCGTAATTAGTTCCTTACTTCTTAAGGGTACGAATATTATAAAATAAAATATGCCTGTCTATTTACAAAAAATGTTGAGCCTTAATCCTAAATATTTTACGGGATTATTATACAGTAAAATAAAACTATAATTACCATAAAATCTGTCTGTACTCGTCAAAAAAAATCAAAAATATTATTTTTATTAATACACATTTTTATTCTATTATTATTAAAAAATATATAATATTATAATATTATAGCTAATATAGCAAAATACTATAGCAAGAATATCAAGTACAAATTTGTATAATAACCACACATTTTAAAATTGTAGATAACTAAATACATTAAAAATATCTCAAAATTGATAACTCGGGGTCAGTTTTTTTAGTCATTATCGGGGTATAAGATATTAAATGCAATTAATAATAAATATTAATACCTATAGGTGGTCAAAAATGAACTAAAAAAATGCATAGTAAATATTTATGAATCACATTTAAGTCAACTTTTATCAAATATACAGTATCGAAAAAAAAATTTCGTATGCAAAATCAAAATAGTTTGAGGTAAATCATGATTTCAAGTCCTTGTTATCAATGACCATTTAATTACCGATAGACAAGCCCTAAAATATTGTACACGTTTTACTTACAAACGACTGGCATTTTAAACCATTATACACTACACCGGCATGCCGCTACATTGTGTACTGTTCTATACTACTGTTCCAGTGCAGGAATTATAGAGGACTTATAACCAATGGAGAAAAGTTATTCTAAAAAATGCATGTTTTTTACATAAATAAAAATAATACTCAAATCAATAAAAAGTGTAAACGTTTATAAGAATGTCTATCAAATGATAATTAGCTAATCATCCGTTAGAATATGTATCATTATGTAAATGTACGATTGTGTAAAAATAGTGTAAATTAAATAATAATTTTTACCATAAGCAATTAAAATTTTATACTATCAATTTAAAAATATATATATGCCTATAATTTTTTTATATTGAATTATCTAAGTCCAGAAACGTAATGCGGAAACAGTGTATTAAGTTCAAATAATATATCCTAAATATAGAGTGTGATTACTATCCGGAAAGAAAAAGTAACGATTGTGTTTCTCATAAAAGAAATTCGGTTAATCTTAATTAGATGACGATTTAATTAATTAAATATTAATATCGTTTAAATATTTTGTTAATTTTTTTTTTTTACAATGGAAGAGATTATTTAACTTTTAGTTCCTATTTCAACTAGCAATAATTGCCCATTATATTCACATAAGATTATATTTTATACAATTAAAAATATGGAATAACTTTATTGTTAAAATCTCCAATAAAAATGTTCCACTTCATTTGTCAATAAAATGTATCTAGATGCTTTGTTATTCTCGGCGTTTCGTATCTAATAAATAAAAATGTAAACAATGATCTTACAATTATTAAACAATAAAATTACCTTATACAATGCTATATCGCTTTACAGATATATAAAGTTGCAATAGCTCCATGGGCTCTATGTACTCGTACTTTTATGAATTATGAATAAAAACTAAAAAAAAAATAATATTTTATGCCAACATTATGTAATTTATTATTTAATTAAATGGAATATTTAGTTTTAAATTTAAAATGGTTATACTTATAAGTTATAAGTATATTCCTATCTCTGTCAAATTATGTAATGAGTTTAAACGGTACAAAAATGAGTGTCGTACTTAGCCACTATTTAAACTTTTAAATTATTTGGAAAAATCCAAACATTTTCTTTGGTTAGCAATATATAATTAGACTCAAAAGATTAATGAAAGATTACTTTTACTAACTAAAAGTATAATTTCTTGACTCTTAAATTTTCTATCGCCCCTGGAATAAGTAAACACAATGGATGGTTTATTTTACAAAAAAGTATATTATTATAAACCAATTATCAAGGAAAAATGTATTGTGAAAACTGATTAGTAGTTCTGCAAGCCCGGAGCTCTTTTCGCTTCCCACATCTTGAAGTATGAGGGGTTGATTACGGAGTTAACTAGCCTAGATCGTATGAAGACCATTAGTGTTTAAGAAGATACCGACAAGACCTAGAATGATGATCAAAATGGTGTCCGTGAACGTGACAGAAATAAGTAATCACCCTTCCACGGTGAAAAAGTAGAAAACGGAGATGTAGTAAATTAAGGTTCATTTAAAGTTGTGTGCTTTGGTTTATCATCACTCTTAAGAAAACCTGTTCCAAACCATACATCAACGCTTTTTTTTAATTATAACGAATAAATATTACACATAACTGTGCATTCTGAATTACATTTTTTGCAGTTTTTATGTTTAATTTTGATACTATCATGAATTTTATAAAATTCGTGAAGCATTGAAAATTTACTAAGTCATACTTTTAATTATTGATATTACTGTACGTCCAGTGACCAATTGATAATATTGAGAATAATTATTATGATTTATCAATGTGCAACGTTAAAAATCATATACTTATTACTTGATACTATTGTTTGTAATCATTTATCCCTGTATTGTACTTTTTAATTTGTATTAAATTCTGAACCGTTAAAATGAGTAATCACAGTGCGAAATTGCATTAATCATTATGATTTATGAGGTATGGGATATAATACGTGGAATACAAGACACCTAACAACATTCTGATTTTTATAATTATTTTATCTTTTGGTTGAAATGTGGCTCTTCGTAGACTGTCCGTAATAAAAATAAGACTATATAGAACGTGGAATATTACCTATGTCGGAAAATGATTTACTTAAATATTTCTATATGTATATTACAAATCATATGAATAAACGTTAAAATAAAAGAAACAAAAAGGTTAAAGTGATAATTATTTATAATAGCTGCATTTATACTTCTTTAAAATAATTATAAATTATAATATTATACTATAAAATTAATTAGTTCTGTAAATGAAAAAATAATATAGGTTTCATGAAATGACTGAATAATCATACACAATTTTTTTTTTGTATAATAATTAAATATTCTTAGTATTGCACTCATAATGTAAATAAAGATTTATTAGAATTTATTAGAGTAAGTAAATATAATGCACTGTAGGTCTGTAGCGTAACTAGTCGTATACTATTATGCTTTACAAATTAATACTTTTTTTTGTACAAAATATATTTAATCCTAACTTTATTTTAAATTTGTTATTACATTCGTGTAGCATATACTAAAACATTCGAATCGAAGAAGATGATGCATTTTTAAGGTTATTATGTAAATAAGTAATCCTGCATTAAATATATTAAGTATGAATTTAATTTATAACTAATTTACTGTAAAATGTAATTCGTCTTAACTTGTTACACCTATTTGTTCTACAAGACGTAGATCTCGTTTTCGCTTCACACCTATAATCATGTTACGTCTTCTAAACCCCGTAGGCGAAAATCTCGAAATTATATCAGAGATTAATTTATATACATATGTAATTTTCAACTCGAATCTTCTAATAAAATTTAAATGGATATCAATTTGCGAAACTCTTCCGTAAATAATATAGTTTAGCCGAAAGTACTTGTAGGTACTCAACATAACGGTAATCACGAACATTTATTTATACGTTAGAAACCCATAACTTTTTATCACGTACAGAGTGGGTTCATTAACTTTTGGTTACTCTTTTCAATTTTCGTTACCAAAATTAAATAGCTAAGCACGACAAACGTAGGTACTACGAAAATCGTTTTACGTTGAAGCGTTTACAGTAGGATATATTTTCACGTTGATATTTCACACGATGATGTTCCCGTGAATGATTCTCTATACTGATATCGAAGTATTATACATAAACAATTTCTTAATAATAATAAAATATCCTGTAAAGTATACACTTTAAAGTACATCTGTTTTTCGTAACCTACTTTATGCATAAAAAATAAAACAAATTACTATCTATCCAAATACGCTAAATTCTAATCTTCGATTGGAATCTAAAAGTTAAAAAAAAAATCGGGTCGAACGAAAGCAAAACCGGTCTTCTGTCTGTAGTCTGCAAAATATTGGCATATACATTGTACTATATAGGCGTATGTACTTATATATTATTGTATGTGAAACTACATTTTTTGAAATTCGTCATTTTAACACGATAAAATACAAATATTTCCGTGTAAAATCTAGTATCGAATATATCGAATAACTGAAAACGTTAAAAAAAACGATATATAAAAAACTTTAAGAAATTGCATTAACCTTCTAAGTACCCAATTATGAAGTATGATACAAACAAAATCAAGTTTTCTACAATTTCACTTCATGTTGACAACTTGGTAATAATATTTAATATAACATTTCTCATTTAATCTCCATAAACTACTTGTAAGTGATTAGATGCACTGCAAATTGTGTTTTCAAAATTATAATTACTTCTAAATTATTCCCAGATAATTTTGGGCGTACCTTCACTTTTTGTAATCTTATAGTTACGTCTAATAATATCTAGTACAAAACTATTACATCACCTTGTGCAAACAGCCATTAACCGAAAATATTTCGGAACCTAAACGATGACCCCAAGGATTACTCCTTTCTGGCACCTCCTTTAAAAACTACTACTTCTAGCTTTCTTTTATTTAAACTGAGTCATCGATTATGAATCTCAAACCAAATTAATATACTCGTATTATCATTTTTGTTGACTTTAATAGTTTCAAGCAACTAACATAAATAACATAAAAGCCCTGAGCTCTTCGTGAGATTATATTCATTAGCAACTCGTCCAACAAGCTAAAACTTTTCATTTTCTTTTTTTTTTTTGTAATTTCCAAAATCGTTGTACACCACATACTTCGGAAATTCTATACAAAATACCCTTGCATCCGTTACAGAATTCAGCATAGCGATGTATAGAACATTTCGTGAAGCAAAATATGCGTCTTGTGAGCATGATTTACTGATAATGATAAAAAATAACGTTCATCCAGTCCGATTATGAGATTGATAGCGCCCATTACTGCAACAAGAATAAGAATAAAAGTATCCGAAGGTCTGTGTTAACCAAAATGTAACCTGTCCTTGCACTAGTGGGGATGTTACTGTCGTTCGTGTATTACTTTAAGTAAGCGTTCGCATGTGTGAGTGTGTGAATGTGACGCTTGTGTGTGTGTGTGTGTGTGTGTGTGTGTGTGTGTGTGTGTGTGTGTGTGTGTGTGTGTGTGTGTGTACGAGAGAGCTCTATCTATGATCTTGTTGCAGCGGCAAATTGAAAAAAAAATAAAAATAAAAAATGGCCAACGACCATAACCAGACTGATTGAACAAGTACTTCGCATTAAATAATGTATAATAATGATAAAAAACAACACATAAATGTGACTAAAGGCATTGTTCCAAGAAAAGCAAGTTGGATGCCCTCGAAAAATTTAATGCAAAACGTTAACTGCAATAAATTATAAGCAAGTCATGAGCTCCCAGCAAAACTTATTTTAAAACGTTACCGTTTCGGATCTTCGAAAATTTATGGTTTGTATATACCATGGTTTTGCTTTTGTCGACGGGGATCTTGTTGCTGCCTCTTGCTCACACCATCATACTCGTCACTTATCTTACACCAGAGCTTTTCAGTATAATGTTTACTATTACTATTATTTCACTCGTAAACTGCACGTACGGAAAAATGCATACTTTACGTTAATGATTTTTTAACGATAAACAAATCCTATATACACATAATATGACGTCTGAAACCAATTTCAGTTCACTTTCTTTTCCAACCAATTCAAAATCAAATTACAACAGATATTTATGTATTGTTATGCTCCATACCATCTCGTAAATAACTTCCAAGGGTAAAACAAAACTATTTGTTTACAAATCATGTTGTATATAATATAAGAGCCCAGCGTCGTAAAAAATGAACAAAACAATTTAATTTTTCATTACTTCTCGCTTCAGGTAGAATTATATACCTACACCTGTTAGCTTAAAAATAATTGAATTGCAAAATTTCACCATTTTTAGTATAGACAGATAAAATATGCACCGATATAATATTCTAAACGCCTTAAATAATCTTTTTTTTTAATAAAATAAGCTTAAGTGTATTACAATTACGGTATTATTAGCCATTGCAATTCTGAGTGAACATTTCAATAATTTATAACGTATACGAGTATTATACGAGTATAATACGCATGTCTTGCGACATGTCGCAGCTTAATGTAATTTCATTGTTTTCTAAAAGAAAAATAGGATATGCTTCATTGTAAGTTGTTCTGTTCGACTGCAAATGCTTAAAATTTAATAGCATAATTTTTTTTTTAATACATTTTTTACTACCTTACAAGTTATTTATTTTCCTCGGTAGATACTCAATATAATATGAATAATGCACAAGAATGTTGTTTTCAAACAGTTATAATTTCTAATGTTTTATTGTTGCATATAATATTACAACTATTACATTTTCATGGTTATACATATGTACAGATATTTATGTTTACTTATTTAGTAAATAAGTATTCAGTGTATTAGTGTGTTGTTACTTATTACTTTATTACCATGCATGCACACGAATCTGTATTTTAGTCATTCTTTACTACCCCTAAACATTTTTCATAATTCATATTTCGTATTAAATTATTCGTTTTTTGTTGTAAAAATAATTTAACAAGATTGGCTCCGAAGAAAAGTTTGTGAAGAACTATACTTATTTACATTTTGAACTTCAAACATTTAGCAGATTCTAGAAGTTTTGTCGAATTTTATCAAAATTTAAAATTTAAACAACTATAAAAAAAATGAGTCAGGATTTCCAATTTTTTTTTTGTACAATTGTATGAGAGTCTTTGCATTACATTTTCAGTATTATTTTTAGTAAAATTAAAATTATTTATTTCGAAATAGCCTATTGGTTATCATATTAATTCATATATATATATATATTATTTATTACAGTTGATTCGACAAAACAATTTTAACTAGTTTAACTTTATTTTTTTTACTGTATAATATGTATTTTAACTATTACTACGAGTTCGTAGTTTTCGTAACTCCTAAAAAAAATATTTGAATATTTTTACTATCATTATTTTATAAATTTAATAAAAATTAAAATGTAACTATTATTAATATATATATATAGTTCTATAGTATTAGACTGTTACCGTAGTGTACGATAATGTAGAAAATACGCAATATACAATACAAGATATTTTTGATTAAACGTCATAATAGTATGTTATAATTTCATATAATTTCATAAATTGATTTTCCTTCATACGGAATAAATAAAACAGAAATACCCAAAAAATACCTGTCTATAACTTATAAGGTACTATCCTTATCCACGTTGTATGTCACCTACTAAGATACTATTACGTAATGACTTTTGGCTCGGTTTTACTACCCTAAAAAGTAATCACAGAGAAATAAAATTAATTGTAAAACGAATAAAATATTACTGTTAAATCAATGTACATTTCTAGTTTTACTTTTACCTTCTGAAATAACAAAAAATGATTTACATAGTAATTGGTATAACACAGTGAAGTTTACACTTCCAAGTTCGAAACTTAAATAAAATATTATAGAATATTGTTATGACGTAGTATATTACCATCCATACATACCTTACGTACACCACTATACATATATTACAATTACAAATTTTAGTTCGTGTTATTCCGTCTTTAATATTTACCGGGTGTGTTACGTCAAATATTATTACAAATAATATATGGTAATATATAATAGTGTTATCAAATCGCTTTATGTAAATCATTCTTAACTTTAATGCCATTGACTTAAACATACGACAATTTCACTTACATTGAATTTGCACAAAAATTAGGCTAGTTGAATAATTATAAAAATATGCTATTGGCAAACCTTAAATCTCCATATACATTACGTAATTGTGATTAAACAGTAAAATGTATAATTCATGTACAACAACACAAGTTAATCTATGATCTCCATAAGCAATAATAATCCATTTAATTGAAATCGAGGAGAATTTAATTCAAGATCGATAAAAATTCATATTTGTTAAAATAAGTTCCGCTTTGTAAAATAAAATAAAACTTCGTTTTGATGATTTTCGTCTACACCGATGTACGTTAAAAGTACACTACGAAATCGGCTCTCAGTTTCAGATCGACCCAAATTCCATTCTTAACAATTCACCGTACTGCAATTAACCGTTTCGTTCACCATACATGATGTACTAATTCAATAAATGATAATGTATGATATTATATGTTATTGGCTATTATAAGTTCAACTACACCGGATAATTATAATCGAACTGACTTCACGTTTTTAACAAAAACAAATTCTCAGTACCTAAGCCGACAAAAATGCAATAAATTTAATAATTATTTTCATTGCAAAAATCTCTGCGTATTATTAAACCGTATAACGGTATAATTAGACCAAAACATCGTGGAGATTACTATTTGACCAAACTCAGTAAATACAAATTTTAAAATATAAGATATGAAGTGGCGCTTCTGGTAGCTGCTTTTTTTCATGTGTATCAAGTTATATTCAGCAGACTTATTGTGATAATTAACTACAGCAACTATACTAAATTTAAAATTAATGAGAACACATGATCTAAAATTTTAGAGCACTGATAGAACAAAATAAATGTAAATAGACATTAATAATCACATCATTATGTTAAACCAACTTCGTTCTTCACTTTACACAAAATCTAAAAAACAAACAGAACAGTTTGCTTTTTATGGTAATTTCAAACTGTAGTATTGTAAGAGTTATGGCGTTTTACTTAAACTGGATGTAAATCGAAAATTTTTTTTCTTTATGTAATCATGTTTAAATAAGTGCATACGGTGCATTCAAGGTGGTTGTGTGAAAGTGCAAAATTCAGGTTTGACAATAAAACTGAATTCACATACTCTTCCGTTTTTGTTACGTTCATTTCATTTTATATTATTAGTATAAGCCGTCCTGAGGTCCTGTTTTTTATAACGGTATGTAACGGTACAGCAGATGACCAAAGTAATTTTTAACAAAATGTCCAAATTAAAGTAACGTAATATACATTCTAAATGTTAGTCAAATTTCATTTAATGGCACAAACAGTTAAAAAAAACACTTTTATAAACATTATGAACTATACACTACCCAGGGTGATTTTCAACTATGCGAATCCACTTTTTTGGCCACAAAAATGTTTAAATTTGGATTTCTTTTTGTAATGTTCAAGTTCCCATATAGGCTATTTTTTCTTTAACTTTTTTTTTATCGAGCCAACTTGCGGCTGTATAAACTTTGCTTTTTTAATTAGAAACACCATATTTTTCAAGCGAAATATAATTCAACTAATTTTTCTGGAATTGTCAGTATAACGTTATCAAAATTTAGTCCATTACTTTTGGAGTTATTCAAATTTATAACTGCGTATGAAAAGTGTATTTCAAATCAGTAACAATTAGCGATTGAAATAAATATTGAAATAAAAAATTATATCATAATCTAAGGTATTATAAAATTATTCTCCCTAATACTTAAATAAGAATTATTCAAACTTTGATTTCAAATCAAATTTTCGATACACCAAAATTGACAGAAAAATTACTTTAATTAAATATAGAACAATGAAAAATTTTTATCTGAAAAAAAAAGTGTATATATATATATATATATATATATATATATATATATATATATATATATATGTAAATCCCGGTGGGACACTATATATTTATAGTGTCCCACCGGGATTTACACAGAATTGAGTTGGATATCTCACGTGTTGATAGAGATAATCAAATTCTTTTTTTTTATGAGCTTCCCCGTGCAAAGGAAATTTAGTTTGGTAATAAAAAGTATATTAGTAAAGAAGTTAAAAAATTAACTTTTAATAGTATAGTAACTATTCGTTGCTATACCTAGTAAGATACATATTTATTAGTAGTTACAGCCTCAATTGGTTTGAAGATAAGCATAGTACTGCTTATAACCTAACTTTTATACGGTTGATGGTTGAATATTGGATATTGTTACCTTAAGTTTATACAAATGTTAAAATGACTACCGATGGTGTTCTAACAACTTCTTATTGTAATGCTGAAAAAAATGTAATAAAAGAAAAAAAATTATCACATTCAAACTTTTTTAAGCGAAGAGCAGGTATTGATTGTACCCTGTTTGCCAGATGCCTATGATTACCTACCTAACGCCTAACCGTATCGCCTACCACGAAAACTGATACAAAACTATTTTTAGACAAGTATTTATCTATTGCATATGTTGAAACAATATTGGACTTGTACTATCATATGTGTATTTTTACACATACAAAAAGTATAAGAACTTATTTTAGTTAATACAAGAATATACTGGTATTACGAGTATTTTAACTATAAACTTATGGCTTATTTAGTATTCAACTATTCAATATAATCTATTCAGAGTTTAATATAACTCGTTGTATTGAGAAAAAACGTCTAATGTTAAACTATATATTGTATTGTATTTCATTATACATATTATATTGTTAGTTTAACACTCTAAAGCACATAATTTACAATTGAGTTATTTGACAAATTCAATAAAATATTAAATCAACTCCAGATTTCTAACTATGTAGATCGTACTGCAGGTATGTATCCTCCCTCCTATTTTCTGTTTTAAATACACTGACATCCAAAAGTACCATCGCTACATAATTACTCTCTGTCGGATATTTCTCATTAAAAATATTCATTATATTAAATTACTTGTCCTATATTTATGTTGTCTTCCAACATTTTTACTGTAATGGTTATTTGTTATTTACTTTAATTGTCGAGCTATATTACTTTATACTAAATTCTAAAAAAAAAAATTAAAAAAAATAATATTTTGTAATTTATTTTTGTTAATTAAATTTGATATCACTCTAGAGCGCAATGTTGATTTTACCAGGACATTTTCTATATTACGAGGATGATTGACACAGAAATAGAAAATCGACGTGTGGTGTCCTTTTAACATTGTACTCGTATTTCGAAATTCATTATTAAGTATAATATCGTGCTCGGGGTTTAGCTAATAGAAATATATCAGAAAAGATGGAGTGTTAGTGAACTAACAATATTAACTTTTTAAACTTTAATAGAGCGTACTCTAATAAATATTGTCTAGGTTGGACTTCACACTTATTATAAAATAAATGCTTATAACCGGGGCTCGGAACTTTATGCATTTGCATCTTTCTCAGGAAGCTGTATATTTCAAATCTGATTTGATACAAATTCGTTTCATTGACCATACAATTGAAATACAAAAATGTATGTTGCATATTTTACTAAATTTATATGATTTTGCATATTTAAATATTTTGAGTATATAAATGCATTTTATGTTAAAAACTTATTATAAATCATCAATAAGCAAGTTTTCAATACTTTAATATTTTAAATTAAATGATTTACAAATAAATAGTCTCCTCACACCAGGCCTTTTCCAAGAGCTGTCATTTTTGTTATCGGTGACGCTCGCCCGTACCGTTTATAAAGTTTATACTTTATACTAAGAAAATAAGAATAGGCCGTAACTTGTAATCGTAATGACCGGCGAGGTTTTTATATTTATATTAAAGTTAGCTCGTTAGATAAAATTAATTAAAATACCCATTTACCAATGATATAGTATTGTGTTGTACTGAGGTGTATGTCAGTAAAATGCGGTGCGTTCGTGAGTTATTGTCCGCTTACCGTGCTCAATTACCGCTTATGTTCCACGTAAAATTGTGATTTTAATATTTGTGATGTATGATTCAGTATAACAGCTTCAAATCATCAAAAGAAAAATATAAATAAAATATGTATGATTCAAAAATAATTTTTTTTTATAATTTTAAAATATATCTTTTTTCAAAATAATAAATGCATATTATACTGCATATTTGAGTTTTTTTAATGCATACGTATGCACATATTTCATTGTTTTTTAGTGCATAAAGTTCCTAGCCCTGCTTATAACAGTATACAAGTGACAACAAGGCATACTGTCCGGAAAAAAGTTATCGAGTACGTATATATGATTGATAATTAATTCATTACAGTGTTAATAGAGCTATATTTAAGATTTTGGTGCCCTTGAGCAACAATATTTTGGCACCCCCGACTTTCCTTATGATTAATTTTATAACTATTTTTTGTAAGTATTACTAATTATAGGGATATGTGATATCCAATTTAGATAAAAAACAGACAAATGCAGTAAAGGGTAAATAATATTATAATAAAAAATAACAGTAAATAATATACTAATATATAAATATATATAGTCTGCGATTTTAGATTGGACATCAATATTATACAATTTATTTGTATAATATAGATTTACGAATTATTCATATAACTTTTAATTTTTCCGAAAATGTTTTTATAGTTGCCGTCAAAATTATTTCATCCCCTAACATATGGAAGGGGGGTATTGCCCCCCGAAACATCCCTGAAATACGGCCCTGAGTGTTAATGTAACTTATACTCAAAGAATTCCTGATAAAAAAAAAAAATAGTGATTACTAATATTTTAACACTCTGCTTCACTAAACTTTGATTAATTAATTTAAGCTATTTATCTGTTAATTAACGCTTCGTTATTCAATTGACGAGTGATGATGATGAGAGATCAGTGATGCCTTAATTGTGAGTGGTTCACTATTATTTGATTGAGCATATGTAAATTACACCAATTTAGAATTAGGTCCAATTTTGGGCCTATGTGAATTCCACTTGATCGATCTAATACGACAAACAGGACAGGTAATATAAAAATGTCACCAATATTTTATTATATATATTATTATATACTATTATGAAACAAAAAAACATTTTAACTGTCAAGACTTTTTGAGGATATAATTAGTGATAATATTTTTAACAAGTTGTATGTTATATTAGCTATCGCGGAGTATAAACTATTTTTGGTTCTTTCTACTTACATTTGCTCAAAAAGCACAATATAGCCTCTATTAACGTAGTTGATAAAAATTCATTATTTACGTACACCAATGATCTCTATTAACATTATGTTAATTCAATAGCACTACCGATTACAAAAGTGCTTAAATAGTCGATGTGTTAAAACCAACTGACTTATATGTCTTGTATTTAATTGAATGAACTGGTGGAATAAGATAAATTTATAAATAATGTATAAAATACAATAAAAATACTATATTTAAATACATATACAGGGTGTCCCATCGGGATTCACAAGAACAATATCTCTCTTGTTAATGGAGATAATTCAATTCTGTTTTTTTTATAAGCATCCTTGGGGCAAAGACAATTTCGTTGACAATATTTTGGTAAATATAAGTGTATCAATAAAGAAGGTAAGAAATTGACTTTTTATTTTATACATTTTATAAATTTCAAAGATAACCAATGTATAGCTGATAAGCCTATTTTTCTAAACGTTCTGAAGGTTTAACTTTCAATTTTCATTATTTTCTTGATTTTTAATAATTTTTCTAGTTTACAAGAAAAAACTGTGCTATTTACACAATTTTAGATAATAATAACATTATCAGCAAACCTTATCAGAAAAATAATAAAGGAGTAATAATATATGTACATCATTTCTTTGTTAACTAAAAAAATTATTAAAAATCATGAATCCAATAAAAACTGAATGTTGAACTGTCGAACTTTTCTGAAAAAGAAGCGCTATAAAGTGGCTATCTTTGAATTTCACAAAAATTGACACCAACCCGTGTTAAATCAACACCATACTTCTAACTGTGTAATATGACCGTACGTCCGTACAACTGGTATTACTTGCATTGAGGAAGTTGACGGGATTTTCTGGCCTTTTAAACGATGATTATGCAATTTAGTAGCTTATAGTTTCTTGAAATATGTTATAACTTAAGTCATTTGATTCAAGGCTCATTGAAAAGAGTGACCGCGGACATTTTTTAATACGATTGTGTATATTGCGAATATTTACGACAGAGAAGCCTAATTCCGTTCGAGCTGTCTCGATATCATCGATGGGAATCAAAAGAAGCAAGTGCCGAATAACTGCTTGGATTGGGCGATCACAACGTAGTGACTAGTGAGAATTTGTGAAAGAACAGATTTATTTTTCTATATACTCAACCATTTTTTAATGATGAGCGCAATTAGCCGCTAAAGTCGTTAAACCATTAAATATTATTTTGAAGATTTAAAGGTAAACCCTTTTGGTCCCAAAATAGATGTGAGATCAAAATTTAGCTTGGAGGGATTGGTAAAGTATTTAATGAAAATGGAGGGACACTGGTTTGTGTTTTCGTTGACAATCACCAGAGGAATCGTGTACTCGCTTTAATACGATGACGGTTCTAAGACTAGAGGAGGGTTGAATGCCTGAATACTTCTGGTACATGGTCTTCGGAGAGTGAAGCATACCTATTAGGTGTAGAAGAAAACCGGTATAATTTTTCGCTTAAAAGTGTTTTTACGAGACATAATCGGATTTTGTTTATACGAAATTTATTATTACGCAACCATAACTTTATCACTCGTAGTATGCATGACGACGTAACGTTTCGATAACGCCAGTTAACGGGTACCATATGTGTGTACAGTGTACAGTGTACACTATGTACACGGAACTGATTATAAAATATTAAGTAAGTAAAACCTAACAGTCGTTAGTTTTCGATCTGAAATATTTATACAAAAAAAAATGTCCCTATACGTTTCTATAACTTAGTGAGATGGCTGAGATATCATGAGATGTCTCATAATTTGTGATTAGCTTCGAATTGAGTTTTCAAATTATCCAGAACGATTTATTCCATTGAAATAAACATAAACGCCAAGTATAAATAAAGCCTAATATGATTTTAATCCGTATCGTGATTATTAGGAAGTCTCCGAGAAAATCGAAACAAGACGTCTCTAAAAAAAGAAACCATGTTGTCTCAATGGGTTACAATATAAAACTTTTTGTGTTGATTTACAACCGGAAAAAGTGGAAACTGAAAAAAACAATAAAATCAATACATTTCTCGATATTCTCAGAATCTATATATGCAGTAATATTTCGCGTTCGTATACGGTTCAGAAACCGACGAAAAATACGTATTAAGAGCACCGCAAGTGTTAAACATAAATTATGCTGTGACGGTGGACGGAACTTCATTAATTAATGTATTAACAGGGTCCTATAAATTATTTTGAAATAGTAATTAGTAATTAGTAATTACATATTATTTTTTCAGCAGGACTTTTCATATAATTTCATAAAAATCAAATAATATAATTATAATATTGAAGATTAAAATAAAACAATATTGCAGCAGTTATAATACGACCGAAATTCTATATAATGTAATAATGATGTTATATACCTTATATATGTATATTAAATAGATACTAATTATTTCAGTCTTCAGATCAACTTTGTTCGTGGTAACAATATTATTTTCATTCACTTTGTTCGCTTTTCTTCGGAATACAATTTCATATAGACAATAAAGTGAACATAAAATATGTTTTATTCTATTCAATGGATGCTACTCTTTTCAGTGAGATTATTTTTACATTTATACTCGTTTCATAAGTCGATTTATTCATTTTTTTTTATGAAAAAGAGAGTGTTCAAAAATCGAAAACAATTGTCGTCTATACAAGTGTTTACAGTTTAGATAAAAGGAGGAATACACCTACATTTTTCAAAATACCTGCCAAAAAATGAAAATATTTTCAATTGGTAAAAGCAATAATAAGCAATAATAAATAAAACACTTTTTATGTTAAGTACGTCCTGGACTTAAAAAACAATTCACGACCATTGGCGATGTGGTTTGGCATATATAAATGCATATTTCTGAACTTTTTAGTGCATATTTTTATGCATATTTAACCAGATTTTATTGCATTATTGCGTGCTTAATAATGCGTTTTTAATGCATGAATTTTCAAGTCCTGGTCATTATCTACTTATAATTTACCAACAGCAACTTATAATATTAATTAAAAACTTACAAAAATGTTAATTTCATGAAAAAAATTATGTAGTAAGATACTAGTTATGTACATTATATATCGGACTAATGGTTTAACACGTGGGACTGAGTGTTTATCCTTCCTCGTGTTGGTCCTCGCAGACGATATAAGACATAGGTACATATGATGATTGGTGAAAGAAAGATAATATACACGTATACTCCAAATCTTAATATGACTGTAGAATAATATGAAATAAATACCTAATGAAATGAGTAATGGATATCCTCTTTTTAACGTATTATTTGCAAATTGTATTAGGTTAGGTTAGTAGTAGGTATAATGGTGGCTGATGGCTGATCCATGTATATAAATGTACAGACTACATATTTTCTGTTAAAAAAAACACAATTAAGTGGGTCTCTCACAGTGAAAATGGTTGCAAGTTTTTACGTTCTACTCAGATTAATCAGGCTGGTACAAAATAAAAGGTACATCTTAATTCCTATTAAAAGTAATTATTGGGTACACTTAACATCATACAAATGTTTAATAAATATCAATAAAAGCTAAATTAGTATCATAATACCTTTTTTTTTTCAACTTATCTCCTGAGGAAAACTCGATTTTAGTAAATCGAGTTACAAAATAGTACCTACGGTAGGTATGAATTTGAATGAATAAAACTTTTTTGTTTTGAAATCAACTTATCTCGTGATGTATCTATATTATATTAATTTGTGTTTAGTCTAAAAATACGCTAAGGCAACACAATATTAGAAACTACATAATGAATGCGAATCGATCACTATTCTTCCTCTTGACGAAATGTTTAAAATTTGGACAGTCCTTATTTGGCATAGGAATTCGTGTAATACTTTTTTCAGACAAAACTTCCGTTATGATGTCCGTTGTTTAACTATTTGTTTGGGGTTTTCTCACACAAACGATACCATATTGAGGGATTTGGCAGAGCATTCCTATCGTATAAGAGATTTCGTCTAGACAGCTGTAGATTTCAGACAGATGATTGGTTTTTCTTGCCATACGATTCGATTTTTTTCAGGCACCTATTATTAGAATCCATTGTAATATTATTTCACTGCCATCTATGATTTTATTGTATTGTTCATTTTTTTTATTTCTTTCTCGCCGACACGAAATTCACGGTTACTCCATTTGGTTAACTATGTAATAAATATAATAGATGTAGTATATATAATACAGTGACATTAGTCAATAACATATTTTCGAGCTCAACTCATATCGAATGTATTGATATCTAATTCCGATAATGGTTAGAGGTAGGTACAGTATTTTTCCTTCTCATTTTATTTGATTAATTAATTCATGTGAAAATGATTATGTTTGTTTTATTATATTTTAATCGATATTAATACATCAACCCTCTGCAAAAAAATTATAAATATTTCTACTTGTAAGCGTAGATAATATAGGGCCAAAGTAAATTTTCACACAAGACAAGGCAAGTAAAAATCAAACATAAAGATGCATACATAAGTTCTGACACGAAAGAATATGAAACTAAAAAAATTATTAAAAATCCAATGAAAACTGAAAGTTGAATCGTCGACATTTTCAGAAAAAGAAGCACAGGACTTCAAATTTCACAAAAATTATAAAATAAGTTAATTTTTTAGGATGGTCATAAAAAGACGTATAATTAGGAACTTGAGACATTACATTATTTAGATGACTACACATAAGCAATACATATCATATTATATCAATATACCCAAATGAAATAAGAATTGATATGAATCGATTTTCATCTCGGTAAATTGAATAATTTAACTATTTCATTATTAATTTATTATATTTATTAATTAAAACTATTATCATTTATCGGAAATATTCTTGTAGTCAGATAGAAGTAAATTTTACAGTAATAAATAATAAGTTATAGGTAATAAATATGACGTTGTTAAACAATATCTTGCAAAACTTGAAACCGTCTACATTTACTATATTGGGTAGGTTAGTGAGTAAACATTTTAAGATTTCAATCTAAATGCTATTTACGTATTGTAGAGTTTTTTTAGAGCGATACCATGAAAGTAAGATTCAACGCCACAACACATAATAAAATGAGAAAGAAAAACTTGTTTTCGTACGGATACATACATACATATATACGTACATACATACATACATACATACCCATTATGAGAAGTTCTCACATTATTTTATGGATGTAAGCAACAATAAATTTTCAAAAACTGTCGAACATACTCCTACGCAGTGCTACACTTATAATGTGCATATACCAATCACGAAATGATTACTATGTCGGACAAAAATTAAAATGAAATATACTGTATATGTTTTTGTCGCATTCGCCAATAAGATGATAACCAACAGCTGTCCAAACTCTTTCAACACTACATTATCGCACCGCAGGTGTAAATGAGTGCGCACAATAGTTTTCTAAATCAGGTGAGTACTGGATATCAAACGAGACGAAACGAACCAAAATTCCATCAATCTCACTGCAGTCGGTTTCAATGACCCCAAAAATACGGCGTTACCTATTTGTCCGAAAGAAAAAAAAAAGTCGGGAATGTGCAATTGATGAAATGAACATTGTGTATACGGGCATATGGAAGAAACGTAAAACGTAAAATGTACACTGCGTGCACAGAGATGAAAATCTAACGTTGAATTACGTACCTATATAAATGTCAAGTTCGAAGGTTGTCCTCGATCGGTTAAATGAAAAAAAAAAAAAATTGTTGCTACATAAATTATACACAAGCAAATTTGTTTTTTATTTTCAATATAAGTAGGTACTTGTTTTGTTTTGCTGTACACACAAAGGGTCCGCATAAATCGAGTGTCAAAAGAAAAAAAAAACTATGGCTGATCGATGGTATCTTGCAGACAATGACTATGTATATTCCAGATTGTTAATACATTACATAATTTGTGCCGAAATAAAAATTTCCAATATGCCTTTGCACGGTGTATAACACAATGGGCCAACACAAACGAACCGGATCTGAGCTCCTGTCGATCCATGTAATTTTTGAACATTTTTTTTTTTTTTGTATTCGCTTTATTCAGATTTGAATTACAAATATACTCGTATTTAATAAACTCTCTTTATTATTCCGCTTTATTATTTATACAACTATCTGACATCTGAGTGTGTATCTGTTCTGGTGTCCCCTTCTCCGTCACTATACACTACATCCTAGTCCTTGCGAACAATATTTGAAACGTAATTTTTTTATACATATTAAGTATACACCACGTGCGTCTCTCACAACTTTGCAACATTATATGAACGACCATCTTGTAACCTCCACGCTGCACATTAGCAACGTAAACACATATCGTGCCGGTATACTTATTCGGCTTCCTGTGTAACTGTAAGTTTTAATTATTTTTTCTCGGGAGTTAAATGTCTCAAAAATGTTATGTCTTGAAGTGTGTACCATTTGTGCTTACTATTTTTAAAAAAAAAATACATTCGTTGCTTAAAAAATTACCCCAAGCTGTCTTCTCCAGTATAAATATTCCTTTGTAATGATACAACTACAGCTATTCCACGATGTATTATAGGTAGCCGGGTATATACGATAAACAATAAATGTGATAGAATACATTGCCGGAACTTTCGTTAATATGTTATTGAATATTATTGTATACAATAATTATGACATTTTCATAATTTTGGTTAAAATACACATCTCATCGCAACTCTCGTAATCTAAAATGTATAGGGACCTACGACTTACCTAACTTTTAAAATAATTCAAAATAATTAAATCTAAATTTGTGTAATGGTATTTGTTCAATGTAATGTAGCGCTTATGTGTTTTGTCTTTATTGTTATGGTATATTTTATCTAACCTAATGTATTGATAATTCATATCACTCCTCCTCAAAATAAGTCTCAAGAACACCACTGATTACATATAATAAGTTCCGAAATATGTAAACATACTCTTCATAAATAAATAACTTCAGAAACTTAGGACTTTAAAGGATAATTTCGTAACTAACGTTCTATGATGTCAAATCATTGTTATTATTTTTATTTATCGTAGGTATTATCGAACATACTAAAATCAAGGGTATACTCAGTACCTAGGTATTGAGAATAGTATCCTTAGTGCGAAATCTGTATTTTACTATTAAAGATAATACACACATCAATTTTTCTAAATCTATTCCGATTATTAGCGTCTCAGCTTATTACAATACAAAATACTGCAGGTAGTTTGAACACCTCCATTGAACAGAATATACCTAATCTAGATACTACAATGAATAAGTAATGGAGGGTAGGAGTCAATAATCTCACAAAAAAATAAATATTATTATGCTATGTGTAGTACGTAGGTAATCCTTGAATATTTGAATACATCAGAATAGCAAGGTTAATTATATGTTAATATATATATATATTATTTGTAAATGGAATATACACTTATATAGGTAGTATATAATTACATATTAACATGTACGTTATATAATTTACACAAAGGCGAGTCTGATCACTACTTACCTGAAAAAATACATAGGATATAATAAACCCTAAATGCCAACATTATAGGCGCCAACAACGAAGAATACAATTAATATTTTAGGAGGGAAAGATTATATTGTATAGTGTATAGTGTATACAGTCACCAATATAATGTTTTTAAAAAGAAAATTACAAAAATTCCGTTTAATTTTAATTATAGTCTAAATAACTTTATGTGGGTACTTACTCAATAATTATTAAATATATATTAATACAATATAATAAAATAAACATAAAACATGATAGAAGTATACTTCTAACCCGTATGAATTTATCTTTAGGCTTTATCAGAGATTGCAAAAGGAATAAATAATTTTTTTGAGGGTAGGTTAGTGCTTAGTAGATTGTGACTTTAAGGGTCTTTATTTATTTCTGTGCACACATAACTACATACCTTGTAGGAAATATCAATACGTCAACTATTGAACTATTAAAAGTTAAAACCTATTAAAATTATCAAATACTAAATAGTGGTATTAGCCAGTAGATATAGTAATAATATTACCTTGGCATCGGGTGTTGATGAAAAAAACGAACATTGAATAAAGTGTTCACCTCTGACAATTTTCAAGTTCACCGTGCCACTCAACATTTTATATTCGTATTACTGTACGTACCCATTTCATATTGTATCACATTTCTCGCATATCATTCAACAGCAGAATAATTTGGTGATCTGTACATAACGCAATTTGTAACTACAATGTATGGAAAAATAAATATTTATTATTTAAGATTGGTGAATGAAAATATAAAACAGAAATTTAGTATTCAACATAAGATCTAACGTCCTAACTGTATATCAAACAACAGATCTACGAGTTTTTTTTTTAGTTGGGTATTCAATTTCCTCTAAAATTTGAATTTCAAATTTCTACATAACAAATTTTGAATCGTAAATATTAATATATAGGTACCTTACTAAAATATACCTACATTGAACCAGTTAAATTTATAATTTAACTTAGTGTGACTTAATACATAGACATCTACCCGAAACACACAAGTTCTAAGACGTAGATCCCGGAATCACATTTATTACATGCATCTATGTGTTGTGTAGTTTTTACCAGGGGCCAGGAAGGTTTGAAATGTCAATGATTCTTTTCAAACTAATTCGCATAGATAAAATTTCATATTGCGTACTGGAATTTCAAGATTTTTTTAATCCCCATAGATCAATTAAATATTCCTTTTAATTTCTGTTTTTTATTAATACCTAATCTAGTTTTGGTGTCCCCTCTCCATTCCTACCTTTAATATAATAATCAAATTTAATATTTTTAATAAATCAACAACTTTGTCTTTGTTTACAATAAAGTAGCAATATAAGACTTTTTACTTTTTATTTTTATAACGGCATACTTACATACTTACATGTAAGGAAATTAAATCTTTGACCTATAAGAACTTATTTTCTAATTGTATAAAATTTAATTTTTAATTTTTAATAACCAACAAGACACAAAAAAATGTATTTCATTCAGTATATTAAAATTAATAGAATTAAAACTGAAGAAAGAGGTACTGATGCGACATAATACTGCAACCACTAGTGTAATAGATAATAAGTAGGGCTAGGGACTTATAGGAGTTTGCATATTTTTCAATAATCATTAAAAACATAGCTAAGTCATATAGAAATTTGTTTCATAGTAATAGGAGTTTAAGGCAATAATTTTTATTTTGCATATTTTGCATATTTAGCTCTTTTTTTCCAATAAGTGCATATTTCACTATATTTGTATTTTTAGTACATATTTAACATATTTTACACATAAAATACAATATTTAATATGAATATTCTATAAATTGAAAATAAAAAAAGATTAAAATTATTAAATCTAAATTATTAAATAATCCATCTACCTAGGGTTTTTAAATTATTAATTCATAAACAGAATCAATTAATTTTTTTATTTGTTTTTGTTTTTTATAAAGGCAAACTTAAAAAAGAAGAAATGAAAATAATAAGAAATTATAATAATTAATAAATAATAATAAAACAATTTGTAATTTTTGGTTTTTTAATAAAAATTAAATATTTCTAGGAGAATATATAAGCATTTTTGCATATTTTCAGAGCATATATGATAATTTTTAAGGGCATAAATGCATGCATATTTCAAGGTTTTTTAGAGCATGAAGTCCCTAGCCCTAATAATAAGTAATAACAATTATTAACAAGAAAAAAACCTTAAATGATTACTTTTAGGGTAACCACAAAAATGCAGTGGATCTGTAGATAACTTCTCATTAGTCAATATACAGAGTTGTTATAGCTTTTTTAGCTGCACTTTTTCATGCAACCTAAATATACAATGCACATTGTATATTTGTATGCAAGTCTATCAATATAATATTTTAGCCCAATGGATTTTAAGGTAAACACAATGACGAAAAAGCTTTCTTATTAATACCACAATGCAACTCAACTTTTTTTATAATTACATGTACAAAAACTTAAATTTACATTTTTTCAGATAATTAGCTTATGATTATAATATAATTTATACAAATATTTGAATTAATATAACTTAATCATAACATTTTAACAACCTTTATACTAGCAAGGTAATTTTCAGAGACCAAGTATAGCAAAATATTTATATGACCATTAAGTTACCAAGAATGATGGCGGTCCTTATATTTTATTTTAACAAATATGAAAATAACTTTTAGAAGTGTCTCACAGCATATATACAATTAAATATTAACAATATATTAACTACAAAATTATACTAATAAATGCATTAATTAATGTTTTATAATAAAATATTATATCTTTTATAGTATTATCCTTTCATACTGGATATATAAAAATATTTTTTGACAATAAACAATTTCTAACTATGCCAATATTAACAAGTTATGCAAGTCATAAGCTACACAATATTTTTTGATGCTTTATTTTTAATTTGTAATATTTTAATATATAGTACTATCCAATCTGAACACATACAATTTATCAAAGAATTCAAGAACACAATGATTATTAATCATCATTAAAATGTATTGCACAAATCTTTGGCTGTCTACATTTCTATACCATAACAATAATATAATAAAAAACTTTTATCTCTTGGATTGAAATCAATACAATTACAAGATTAAATCAAACATTTTATTTTGCATACTTAATAATTTATTGGTGTTGCAGAAAAATTAAGCATTTCTTTATTTTATGGAACTGATAATTGTAATATAGTAAATAAAACTATAAGTAACTAAAACCAAATTAATTAGATCTTCGAAAATATATATTTATATACGACAGACAAAAGAATATTAACAGTTCAAGGAAAAAAAATTTTAATTTAAAAAAGTTAATAAGACATTTAATAAATTCAAAATTTATAATTTTTTTTCATATTCAGCTAATATTATCTTGAGTTTTAATATAACTGATATATAATAAAACTACTCATAGTTTAACTTATATATAAAATATATACCAACTGTTGAATACATTTTTAAGATCTTTGGGTTGTTTAAATGATAAAGCCCCAAGCCTTTTAAAAAATAAATAGCTTATCCTCTATAAATCTACCAAGTGTCCGAGTACTACTTATAACTTATAAGTAATGGCATAATTTCTAATAAACTTTCAACATAATAATGAATAGCATTGGAACAGCAAAAACAAAAATTATACAAAAAAAAACATAAGCTAGGGCTTATATAATATAAAGCAATGAAAAATTTCAAGAATAAGACATTTTGGTACAAAATAGTTGTCAGAGCTCATTAATTAGTAACACTTAATATGTTATAAATTATAAACGTACAGTTTTATTATAGCTGAATATATTGTTCTAGGAAACGGAATTTAAAAATGAAGATAAAATGGGTTCTATCTCATGAATAATACACATATTATTGATGGTTACTATGTCCGCATAGGCTTTTTGTTCTAGTAGTACCCTGATTGGTACCCATGAAACTAACGCTAAGTCTTTGTTGACTTCAGGCAACAAGTAATCATTGGCTTTGCGTAACGCATTGAACCATCCTTCGTGCTTTTTATACTTCAGGAACACAAAGGCGTGACCATACTGATGGTCGGGTTTCAACAGACCGTACGTTTCAAACATACTAGCCACCGCAAAAAAACAAGCGACCGACATTTGAGTGTACAATGGATAACCGATAAGCAGAAAGTCACCTTTGATCTGTTGCAACGCCACGAGCATGCTTTTCAAACAATGATATTGTTGGGCGACATTGTCCGTTGGGTGTTGAGCACATATTTCAGTCAGATCGCAAACGGTAAGGTCAGAACGCTCAAGCTTGAACCGGTAGTAAAAACTCCGAGAATCCATATCGATCGCGCTCTCGACTCGAGGGAATTTCGACAAAACGCGTAATCTGTAATGTAGTAGTGACTCGCTGCAAAATTTCGAACCTTTGACGACGGTTACCGGTTTTCCGAGACGAAACTGTACGTCCGAAACACGCACGCTCAGCTGTTTACTATTACCCCAAATGATATCACGGAAACACGGCATTTTCCGTTCGTCACATTTCACCACTTCTCGGTACAACGCGTCCGCTTCCTGTTCCAAGTCCAAGTGCCGAAGACGTATCTTTTCCGCGTACGACATGCCACGTCTTTTACCACTGATCCGAACTTTGGACTTGAACCAGCTCGTCATCAGCTCTTGATTGTACCGGATTGGCCGCAAACCGTACCGGATAATAAACTCTCTACACACGGACCACTGCAAAGATTCCATCTCACAATAACGTTCTTCTTTATGCAGCAACGCGTCAATGTTGCTTTCGATGGCTTGAATCTGCAAATTCGAAAAATATGTAGAACATTCGAGCAACCCTGCACGGAAATCGCACGGGATCTGGGACAGCATGAACATGGCGTTCGTCTGCTGGTCGATCGAGAAGAACGTCCGCACGAACGGTAGGGCCGACGTTCTGCCCGAGTATCCCGTGCACACCACGTACACCTCCGAGTTACCTGGTTTGCTGGTCATCGGTTTCTTGACGACCACCGATTTGAACAAGCAGCACAGCAAGTACATTCTACATATCGTATTGCACTCGAACACGGTAAACATTTTCAGCACCAGCGAGCCGCCTTCCTGCAGGACATTGAGCGCCACCATGGTCTCGTAATTGTGCAGGCGCATCACCACGTTCTCTTGTTCGCCGGGGTCGTCCGAGCAGTCGATGCTCCCGTCCGCCGTCACCAGGCACGCGTTTCTATCGAATTTCTCCAATACCGTGCAAGACAAATGGTCGGAATAACCCGATTGAAAAATATCGCCCGTGTAGTCCGGCCCGAACTCCCAGTTTTCCAACGTGTTCAGTATCAACCGGTCGTCGCTGACGATGTCGGGATGTCCGTTGGACTCGTGATAGGGATTCAACGTCATCGCCAACCATTCTAACCGCAAACTTTCATGATTTATCGCCATGTAATGGTTCAACGAAGACACGAAAGCTCCGGGCGCTTCGCACAGATGCACGGTAGAAAAAGTATTCTTATCCTGGATTACATCCTGTGGGATCAAATTCGAACTATACGCGATTTCGTAGAATTTACACCACGCCTGAGTCAAAAAGTCGGGACGCACGTGATGTCTAATATGATTTATCACTAGGCCTGCTGGATTCATTTTAGTCGTATGTGAATGCCATTCATCTAAATCGAAATAGTTCAACTTTTGTTTAGTACCGTTCAAAACGGTTTTTAAATCTTGAAAATCGTCTAATTTCCACTGAGCTTTTGTAAACATATCATTATGATTTGGTAGTTGCCATCCAGTTTTCAACGTAAAAGTTTTACAAAATTTGTCATCGTGTACATACATCTTATTGTTTGACATTTTCTTTAGGTGTGATCAAATATTCACTTACACCTATAGTAACGAAGTTTTACTGTATAACATGGTTAAAGATACTAATTTTTTCCAAAACCATTATTCTTATTATCTGAAATCACAGAAGTATACAATTAATTATTAGATGAATCACATTCAATAAAAAAAAAAGAGCAATAGTTACAATATGTATGTAATTAGTGTAATTATTATACATCAATACATTATAGCCATTAAAGGTTTAATTTGTAGAGGAGAAGTGAAAAACTAAGCACTTTTGGAAATATATTTAACCCCTCTAAAAATCAGTACAATAAACTACAGGGAATGTATTATATCACTAATATTGAACTTAAATTGTGTTAATATGATGCAGCTACATAAAACATCTCAAAATAAATTGTACTCAATTTCAATAACATTAATGTCTGAACATGCTTTGATTTAAATTAAATAGATACTAGGTAGACTAAAAATTGTAAAAAAAATACTACAATTTTCAATAATAAATCTTCGAAACTTCAAAAAAGTAATTAATAAGTTAATTATTATCAGATTTTAGAAACAGTATATTATTATCCTACATTAATAAATAAAAATTAAACTAATTATAAATACATAAGACTCCAAAGTTGTATAAGATTCTAAGTATAATATTAAAAATTTGTAACATATCAATAAAAAAAAAAATATCATTTTTCTAAAATCATTATTCTCAAAATCGTAATAAAATAATAAAAATTAACTATTTAATCTATATCAAGCATTGGTGTTATTATTTTCCTTCAGTTTTCGTTATTTTCTAAAAATCAAAAGAGAAATTATTCCAAAAAATACCATTAAAACCTTTATGGTCTAAACACACCTGGGCCTAGGTTTATAGTCTATGTATTAAAAAAAAATTCAATGATGCTTCATGACAAAATTAATCTACAAGTACATCACCAAATACCCTATGTAACAGTGCTGGATGCTGTACCAACCATAAATCTACACATTATAATTAATTTGTTTAAGTTTTAACAAAAAAAGCTTAGTGTTGATTTTACATGATCACTACACAACATGCAACTTTCTGATTTCAATACTTTGGAGCCAATAAAAACTTTTTTTATTCATAATATACATTGATAATATAAGTAAAATTTCCAGAAGTTGGATTCAATATTAAGGAATAAAAAAAATATTTACATGCCACATAACACATTAGAATAAAGAATATAATATTATATGGTTATATACGGTTCCAGTAACCTAAAAACTGTATAAATAGTGAATACTATTATACCCATTCGAAATAGGAGCCAGCAACGGACATAATATAGTGATTTGTAAACTGTAACAGCAACAATAACAAATAGTTGGTTTAAATTATGTGAAAATAGTGAAATCTAATAATTTTAATGTGCATGCATTGAAACATTTCCAAAACGTTTTCTGTTGTTCATTCATACAATACCTTATAAGTTATGTACATAAATGAATACTTTTTAAGATGGTTTAATAGGAAATAATAGGAAATCAAACGTTAATTAATATGTAATATTTGTAATGAAAAATATTTAAAATGAATGAAAAATGAAGTATTATTTTGTTATCGAATTATATTGTGCCTTGTTGGGTTTGGAAATAAACGAGACTAATCCTACATCGAGTCGTTGCGATTGAATAGTGAACAGTTAACATACATAAGTATTAAATGTAATAAAATATTTGAGACACATTAAAACCGGGAAAAAGTAAAAAAATAGTGTACACAGCATACTTGATATTGTGCACAAATTGAATCAAGACTGATTACAAATTCAAAATTCAAATATAATTTAATTCGGGCAACAATGTGTTTAACGCCTAGGAATGCAAGAGAACAAGTTGTTATATCACGCGAAAGGATTACGCAAACAACGTGCATTAATTCAACGGGGCCATAATTCCGTTCAACAGTTGTTTATTAGCCATAGATAGTCATTATTCAAATTTAACATGTCATAAAATAAATGTAATATGTACCTGCGGCGAACTCCCATTGTTTACATAACGTCAGTGTTGGTTGAATGGTAACTATTACTCAGTAAACGTCAACTCTGACGACGGTAAAAAGTTTTAAAATAAAAACGTTAAACAACATAAAAAGTCGATCCATAAGTAAGTTACTGTACCAGTAAGATTTTTGAACAACGTCGTGGTTTGACTTGAAACATTGATAACATTGATAATTATCATCGCACGCGCGGCACATGGACATTGGACACGGATCTGAGATAACGATACATGGATTCATATTTCGTATTATTCAAACAGATCAACTATATAGTTACTCTCAACGGCATAGGAAAAAGACGTTTGTTAATTGTTACTTGTTATGTTTATGTAAAGCCGTCATGTTCTAAACCATTAATTACTTAACATGTACGTTCAGCGTGATAGTTTTTTTGTTTTCTGTAGTTTTGTGCCTCTTAAAATTTATTATTGTCACATCACTTCAGTCGGTGTCCTAATACTATGAAACGAAATCAAAATGAAAATGGATTTGAACATTGGGTGCGTAGCATACTAGTATACAAAAAAGCACAGACAACTTTGCCTAAGACTGATGTTTGGTAATTCTCTTTTTTCAGGGTGGTTATATGGAAGCCAAAAAAGCAAAACTTGAGCAACAGTTTATGGACAAAGCAACTGGTGACGAGAACTGTGTTAAAAGTCAGATTTTTAAAGGCGTTTCAATATTTGTCAATGGATATACTTGTATGTAAAATAATGCTTAAACATGAACACAAGCCGATGAAATCTTACATAGGATCTTATAACCCATTAAAAGAGAGAAAGAAAAAAATTATTTAAAACAAATATTATAATGCAAAAATAGAATTAATTTAATAAATAAATATTTAAGGTTTTTATTACAACAATGGTACCATTGGTTTATAAAATCAGTGTTACTATTGATACATAATAAGACTTTAAAAGAACTTTTAAAAACAAAAAATGGAAAGTATAAACAGTAAAAAAAAAGTACTGATACTTCACAACATAATTTTAGTCGTGTTTAAAAAAAATATTTTTGTCTGTAAATTTTTATTGTATGGTTTTGCTGTTAAACACTAAATTTATGTATTACGTGCTTGAGCAGATTAAAATAAAAGCATCGTGTAGTATAGAGTTTAAATATCCAACCTGCAGTTAATTATTTCTGAATATCTAAAGTTAAGATGAGATAAGATCCTTCTCTACCACCCAAAAAATGGTAATGATTTAATTTTTAATGACTAACTTTAAACTTAAACAACTACTGTTTTTAAAATATAATTTAAACTAGAACCCAATGTATGTCCTTGAATTTATATAAACTAATTGCAAAACCTGATTAACTTTACCTAGCAAATAGCCATTTATTATACTTTTATGAGTTCATTGGCAATAAATATTAATATTTCTCTCTCTTAATGAATATTTGACATTTCATACTATATTCTAATTTGAATGAATTTACATTTTAGTGCCTTCTGCTGATGAACTTAAACTTATTATGATGGAGAATGGAGGCGTTTATCATCATTACCACAGACCCAATCTTACTACTCATGTGATAGCGAGTAATTTACCTAGTGCTAAATTAAAACTATTAAAACAGTATAAAATTGTAAAACCTGAGTGGATATCTGATAGTCTAAAAGAAAGAAGACTGTTAAATTATAGAGATTATTTACTTTTTATTGATCAACCAGATCAGCCGAAAATTGATTTTCCAGTTCGTGCCAAAAATGCATCAGAACCTACATTTTTATCAGAATTCTACAATAATTCCCGATTGCATTTAATATCTACTATGGCAACAACTTTCAAACATTTGGTCAATGATACACGAAAACGTAATCAAACTGATTATCCAGGGCGACAACGATTGAAGCAATGGATTCAACAAAATAAAGTGAAAGACACGTTATCCCAAGACTTTGAACTTGATTCTGAAAAAATGGTCATGCACATAGATATGGACTGTTTTTTTGTATCTGTTGGCTTAGTTGATAGATCTGAACTTAGAGGATGTCCTGTAGCCGTTACACATGCCAAAGGTAACTTATCTTTGAAAAGAGAAGGTGTAGATCGGGGAGCCGAGTTTGGTTTGTATGTTAAACGTTGGAAAGGTGATGATAACAATGAAGAAAAGGAAACTGCACTTGAAGTTCAACATCAATCAACTAAAAGAGATGGAATCAATGAAATGGATTCAATGGCAGAGATTGCTTGTTGTAGTTATGAAGCTAGAAGAGTTGGTGTTAAAAATGGTATGTTGGTGGGCCAAGCATTAAAGATGTGTCCGGGTTTGAAATTAATACCATATAACTTTGAGCAATACAAAAAAGTTGCTAATACCTTATACACACACATATTAAACGAGTGAGTAATACCTAATAAAATTAAAACTAACAAGCTCCTTTTATTTATAGATATATTCAAAATGTCAGTTCTCTATTGATGCATTTTAAAATTATTTATGTATTATAAATTATTAATTAAAATTTAATTGAAAATATATGCTATTAAGATGCTTTAAATCTTAAACGAAATAGCAAACTACAGTTTTTTGATTATGAGAATATAAACTGCTCGAAAAGTTAATAATTTGTTATGATGAGTTGTTAATAGATAATTTTTATTAGAATATCTAATATTATTTTACATTAATTGTGTAGCTATACACTAGATGTGGAAGCGGTCAGCTGCGATGAATTATACTTAGATTGTACACAGATACTGGAAACTACAAAAGCATCACCTCTTGAATTAGCATCTTTTCTACGGAAAGAAATAAAGGTAGGTAATATTCATTTTTGTTTTTACAGCAAAAAAATGTACATTCTTCATTGTTATTATATAGGAAACAACACAATGTCCATGTTCAACTGGTATTGGCTCAAATTGCTTGCTAGCCAGATTAGCCACTAAAAAAGCCAAACCGGATGGTATGTTTTATTTGGAACCTGGTAATACTATAGACTTTATGAGACAAATCAATGTTTCTGATGTTCCCGGTAATTCAAAATATAATATGCTTACCACTAATAAATCATTCAACATATTTATGTGATAAAATATGTAACTTATATTAAGGTATTGGAAGAACCTTGGGACATAAACTATCAACACTCGGTGTTAGCACATGTGGAGATTTAAGTGCTTTGTCTCTGCAAACACTGCAAAGTGAATTTGGAAACAAAACCGGACATTCATTATTCAAGTAAGTTTCTATAAATTATAGTAACTAAAAATTCATAATCAAGCATTTTACAGAAAAAACATGTTACTTTGGAGCAAATTAAAATTAGTAAATTTTTAATTGCTTGGGTTAAGTTTATCATTTTATCAATATACAATATTTGAATACATCTGAGTTTACTCTGATTCTTATAAATGTAGAATACTAAACATATTTATAATTATATATTCAATGATAAAATCAATTTTTGAAATAAATCAAAAAACATAGTGAACCTTATTCTTCCTCCCTCATAATAAATTAAATTTGGGCATAATTAATTTAATATTTTTCTTGTAGAATTGCATAATGTACTTTATTTTTAAATGTTTAACTAAAAAAAAGTTAACTTAAGGCATTGTCGAGGAGAAGATGACCGAAAACTTACCTTTGACTATCGACCAAAGTCAGTTTCTGCAGAGGTAAATTATGGCATTAGATTTGAGAACAAAGAAGTATCAGAAAAGTTTATAAAACAATTGTGCGATGAAGTTGAAAAACGATTAAATGATGTTGAAATGATTGGCAAAACAATTACATTAAAATTGATGGTATTTATAAAACAAATTACTAATTCATTTTTAATATTTTTACAAATATAAGTTCTTTATTAAGATTAGAAACTCAGAAGCACCAAAAGAATCAGCAAAATTTTTAGGTCATGGATTTTGTGATCATATTACCAAGTCTACTTCTTTAACTAAGTCAACATCAAATTCCAAAATAATTTTTCAGTAAGTTTTATAATACCAGTTAACAGGTACATATGATTTTATCAATTACTTTTTTTTTAGAGTTGTCAATAAAATAATAACTCAATTAGATATTGACCCAACTGAACTACGTGGCATAGGAATACAAATTAATAAATTAGAAAATCGTTTTATTAAAGAGACTGGACGAATTGAAAACTTTATATCAAACATGAAATCGAATAATGAAATACAAAAAAATCATATTTCTTTAAATAAAAATACTTGCAACAAAAAAATAATATCAACTAAAATAGCAGAATCTAAAACCCAGAACTCTTCTTTGGTAAACACGGAGATAATATCTGCTGAAAAGAGTAATAAACCAAAAACTGTTATAAATTATTTTAAACCCAAAGAAGGAAATTCAAGTTGTACCCAACAATCAACTACTTCACAATCTACATCCAATATCCCTTATGAATCAATTGTTAATGTTAAAATGTCACAAATAGATCCATCATTTCTAGATGCTTTGCCCGCAGATTTACGTATAGAGATAGAAAATGATTTGAAAAATAATGAACTTCAAAACTCTAGAACATTAGAAAATGAAAACGCATCAATGGAATTGACAATGACTGAAGAAAGTTCCAAGCTTTATCAACATGTACATGTTGATCAAATGATAGAATTTGTAGAGGAATGGGTGATCACCGAGGATGAACCTAAGATATGTGATAATATAATGGTTTCAAAGTACTTGTGCAATTTAGTGAAAGATACCAAAATAGAGGATGCTTATGAAATTATAAGAAAACTTTACCGGTAACCTAAAAAATTAATTGTTATTTGTTTAATAAATAATTAAAAAGTTATAATTTTCAGATTAATAAAAACAAAGAACCATTTGGCTTGGAAACAAAGTTACTTTGATATTTTGAATAATGTTCAAGAAGTTATGTTAAATTTGTATAATGCTAAAATGAAAGTTGAAAGTAAATTTCAATAAATGACTACCAAAAATCTACATACATTAAATTAAAAGGTTTCCAACAATATTTATATATATGACTAATTTTTTATTAGAACACCAGTGTAATTTGATTTTTTTAAAAAATTAATTCTTGGCAGTTTAAAATAATTTATGAAAAAAGTATATAAAATGTATTAATTCACATTAAATTAATTTTTGTAGCTGTGTAAAAAATTATAAATAAAAAAATAGAATTACATTTTTAGAGTTAATATTTATTTATATATCTTCCTCTAATATTTTTTTATAACATTTAATATCTAAAATATTTACTTTTATACATTTTTATTTTTTTTTTTTGTTACATCAATAACATTGTATTATGTCCTTTAAATTCTATATGAAACAGAAACCACAAATTAAAATTTATAAATAATGCCTAATACAATAGGACATATCTATGAATTAATATCTACATTACCTAGAAAATAAAACTCATTTTCAAGTTTCCAAGTATTGTCAAATACATATCATTGTACACATGTTGTAAAATTTATTTAAGATCCTAGCAAAACACAATATTTTTAAATTAATAGAATCTGAATGGTATAAAATTAATAAAACATCAATTTTTTATAAGAATTTTATATTTAATAATTACAATTTTAAAACGGTAACAAAAAAGAGATGGAACTGATTAAAATCATTCATTGCATTGGTAATTGTAAATTAAAATATATATAAATACATTAATAAAATTATATATATTTTGAATGTGATTAGCTAATCAGATGTTGGTACAACAGTAAAATGCTCTTAGAACTGAGGAATTCAATTTTGTACAAAAGGCTCTTGCTATTTCCATTTTAATAAAGTCATCATTGGCAATAAAAATAATATTTAAAGGATTTATTTTATGTTAATAAAAACTTAGTATATAAACAACAATTATCAAGACTTTCAGTGCCTTGTCAAAAAATAAACGTAGCTCAATGGAGTTAAATATAAATATAGTTAAACAATACACAATTGAAAACTATTTTAGAAAAAATTAGTAAAAATAACATGGTACTTTTGGTTTTAACTGCTGATAGTCACCAATGAGCAATTGTATTTAATATTCTTATTTACTCAGTAGGGTAGCAAAACTTACATTCCTTAAGTATATTTTCAAAATTTTTAACATGATTGTAATACATTCTATTCCCATTCTGTAGTACCAGGAGGTTTTGGTGTAAGGTCATATAAAACTCTAGATACACCAGGTATTTCTTGAGCGGCAGCCATCATTTTTTGTACAAGCTAAAAACAGTATAACATGGTGAATCAGACAATTTTAAATAACAACTGAACTAAAATTGTATCTACTAACTGCAGAAGGTATATGCTTTCCAGGCAGTGCAGGAATACCAGTCATAAAATCTTCTGTAATAAATGGCCGAATAACAACCGACCGCTGACATGATGGATGACGATAAGCAATATCTCGATCAAAATGAACAGGTATAAGAACTACTGGCATCTGACTTACTTTACGCATACTAACTGGACATTCTGTTAAAACCTGTAACCATTAGAATATTTATTAAAAAAAAAAATGTTTTGTTCATAATATCTTACCTTATTAATAACAAAATCAGCTTGTTTTAGTAAATCTATCACTTGAACATTTAGATATGTATGTGTTATATCCAACACTTGGTAAACAACTGGTGGACCGGCAATATAACATACCCTATTAACATTATGGCAAACTCTAGGTATTATTCTGGCCAAATAAAATAAGTCTTCCCATATAGGTTCAGGGTCTGTACAGGAAATTCCTACCACGTAGCTATAAGATCGTTTATCACCCTAAAAAAAATATGTTACTTTTCACACAAACAATATAACAATATATTTATATATAAAAAATGGTATAATATATACTTGAACTCCAACACTCTTTATGGGTAATAGTGTAGCAGACATTTTCTGTTTAGATGATATTTCTCGTAACAACTTTCGTTCCTCTTCAGATGTTGCATTTTCTATTCTATTTAAAAGTGCATGGCTCTAAAATAAGATTCATGGTTATAAGGATATTAAATAACTTAGTAGATATTATACATAAACAAAATAAGCACTGAGTCTTAAATATTTGACGAGAATTTTAACATACCTTTAAAACCATATCATTGTATTCAACAACAATTTTGACTACAACTTGAGTTTCAGAAAAGTCTTTATCAATAAAAGGTTCATCTCCACATAATATTCGTATGGCTAAACCGGGACCAGGGAATGGATGTCTGTACACAATATTTTCACTCAGTCCTAAATCCATTCCCAACCTTCTGACCTAAAAAATACATTGATATAAATTTATAATTCAAAACTAAATAAAATTTAAGTTATTTCATACTTCATCTTTATGAAATTCTTTTAAAGGTTCAATGACACGTCCTTTATCTCGTAATTCACGTATAAGCTGGCTATCATTATGATGAGTTTTTATAGTATCTGCATTACTACTAGCTAATCTTGAAGCAGATTCAATTAAATCTGGTCTTAAAGTTCCTTGAGCCAAGAACACTTCTTCAGATGATAAATTTAATAATTTCAGGAACTTATCAGCAGTCTAAATATAAATCTACATTAATTTAAATAATTACAAAAATATAAAAGGGGCTACCTTGACAAAAACATCTCCAATTATTTTTCTCTTTTCTTCTGGAATACTAGTTTGACACAAAGGTGAAGAAATTCTAGTTCGATTAGATACATGTAAATCAGGCAATATAGTTGTACCGTATTTAAAATCAAATGTGGCATTTACAGCTAATAGAACAAATTAAATATCACATTACATTCCCAATTTAAAAATTTTAATTATTTATATTTGATATACCTTTAACATCTAATCCAAGAGCACTTAATGATTGCATTACTTGCTCACTTTCACGCAAACGCATAAAACCATTATCGATATGTACAGCAATCAGTTGTTCTTTATCTAATGCCCGATGTAAAAGTGCTGCACAAACAGTGGAATCAACCCCTCCACTTAACAATACCAAAACTTTACTTTGACCAACATGATCTCTAATGTACTTAATACACTCTAGTTCACGACTTTTAACTGTATATGTTCCTGCTAAACCAGCAACATCATAAAGGAACGATTTAAGCATTTGAGTACCATTTTCAGTTAAATTCACCTAACATAAAAACCATTCTTTAAGTTTTAATGTGAAAATAAGTTTTTTTTAAATAATTTTCACTATTACTAACCTCGGGATGAAACTGAAGACCATACATTTTTTTAGTATCATTACCAATAGCAGCAATCATATTATTAGACGAAGCAATAGTTTTAAATGTATCAGCAACTTTCACAACATGATCTCCATGTGTAAGCAGAACACTTTGTGTCTTACTCAATGATCTAATTTTAAAAGATAGTAAGAAATAAAACTGAATAACATTGTTAAAAATAATACTTCTTATTATGAACTCACTTGAATAATAAACATTGACAGTCTATATCAATATTATAAATACCGTCCTCGCGACCAACAGTAGCTGCAACTTGACCACCAAATTCTTTATTCATCATTTGCATTCCATAACAAATTCCTAAAATAAAACAAAATAAAATATAATATAAATAAAATAAAAAATAATAACATCAATTAAAAAAATTAATCAAAATGTCTTACCTAAAATTGGTAATCCTATTCTAAATATGTCAGTGTCATAAGTTGGTGCATCTACTGCATTAACTGAATTAGGACCTCCAGAAATTATAATGGCCCTAAAATTAAAATAAGTATTCATTATACAACTTTTAATAATACATTAAATATTAAAAACTCACTTATATCCTTTTTCTTTTATTTTAATTGCTGAAGTATTTAATGGCAACATATCACTCTCAACATTTAATTCCCTGACTTTACGGTCAATAACCTTGCCATACTGAGCACCTGCATCCAAAATGACAATCTTTTCAGTTGCAACATTGTTTTCAACTGAAACTACTTCCATATCTGAATCCATTATTAAACTATTTCCGTTCTCTTGGCTGCAAAAAAAAAAAATGTAATATAATTTAAAAGTATTCAAGAACATAGTAAAAATTATAAATGAATATTTGTAATTAAAAATAAACATTTTTAATATACCTAGGCACATTGACCAAAAAGTATTATAAAAACATTCAAATGTTTAGGATAATTATTTATAAATGATAATGCAACAAGAAACAAATTATATATTATTATTGGAATACAGTACAATCAAAAAAACTAGATACAGGCATGTTATACCAATCCAGTATGTATTCCTAAAAAGCATACAAGCCCAAAACCAAAAGTAAACCTACTGTACCTAATGATTTTGTAAAATTTTAATTATAAATTTAGGTTATTTACAACTTACTATCTCAAGTGAGGTGTCGGACTGGAAGGTTTGTACCGTTTAATCGGGTTCTCATCGATTTTTGTGGCCATGTACCAGATTGCGGATTCATGCGTTTATTTCAGTAACATTAGCTGAACGACCGGTCGGGGTAATAGCGACAAACTTTTATTTTTATTCAATCTGCAGGAGGATGGTATAATATTAAGGTCAAGAAAATATCAAATGTAAAGAATAACTACTTGAATAAGAATAATAAACACTATGTATAGGTTAAAATCTAAACCAATATAAAAAAAAAATGTTTTAATTAACATCAATTTATTTTGAATTTAAAATTAGATCTTAATCAAATGTTCATTACAACAACCATACATTTCCAAAGAGTTATGAAGGTAGAAAATGTAAGATTAATTAGTTCATAAACAAAATTAATAAAAATTCAGAGAAGCATAAAACAATGATACATAAAAAACATGAATCAAATAAAGATAATCATAAATAGGTCATGTAATATAATTCAGATACATAATCTTTAATAAATTGAATAATAATTTTCAAAATTTATAAAATCTAAAACCTGTGTTAGCAATAAAATAATGCCTTCTTTTCCATTTTATTGTACAAAAGTTATCTATTTAAAATTATCACTAATTTACTTTGAATTAAATATAGTTGATAAATTAATTTAAAATTACAATTTTAATAAAACTAGTAATATTATAATTAATTAATACATTTTATTTATTTTTATAAGAGACTTTGAAAATGGCTTGGATAATTAATTTTTTTATTAAATATTTAACATCAAGTCTTGCTAAGTTCAAAATTTTATAAATTATAGCTAATTTTAACATTCAAACATAACATTAGCTTCTTAACTGAATATCTATCTTTGAAGTACACCAAAAATGATAACATTAAGTATTAACCTTAGTATTAACCAACACCTAATAGTATAAAAATAATTCATAAGATAAGTACCTATATGGTATTATTTTTGTTATTAAATAATTATTTAAATACTACCTACAGTATAATAACTATAAACTATATATTAATAAAAAATATGTGATATTTAAATGTTATTAGAATATCAAGTAACTATTACATTTTATAATAAATATTTAGACCAAGAAGGTAATTAAATAAAAATCCTTATTTTAATGAGAAGTCATTAAACAGCTCAGATTTGAAATTTCAAACAGATAGCTATTTAAAAACAATTAATTTGAACCTGAAGTATTAAAAAACCAATGTAATTTACTTGTATGTATTAATATTAAAACAAAATATGGACTTTTAAAAAAACATTTAGCAATTGATAACATGAATAATAAAAATTATGGGTAACAATTCAACTTATGAACTTTAAATTGTCAAAAACAGTAAACTGCTAACTAAGCAAAGTTAAGGAAGTAAAATCAAAGTAGAATTTAAAAAACAAAATTGCTCATAGCCCAATGACTTTAAGTATATTTTATATATTGTATAGAATATAGCAAGGTTCAAAATAACAATTGATAAAAATATATAATATTATGAATAAAATTAGTTATACTAACATAAAAAAATTAAAAATATAATGAGTAAACCTACGTCAATGCAATTATTTGAATTTGAACTAGTGCAATTAGCCAGTATTGCAACATAAATTAATTGAACATATGAGTTAGTATTGGGAGATACATAGCAATATAGCATATTATGAACCAAATAACAAGAACAATTTTTGAATTGGCAACATGCAAAATAATAACTATGGTAATAAGCAAACAATATCTAACATCTAACCGGCTGTATTATTGTTTCCCTGCCAGGAGGAAACGAACAAGAACATCACGTTCAATGTTCAAGCGATAGGCACATCGGCTACGGATTTGATAAAAACATTGGTAGGGATAAAACAACTATTGAAGGATTTTTTAGGGACAAAATATTGTACATAAATTGCAGTCATCAAACCACCCCGACTTACTTTTAGGTCGTCCTGTATATTATATAGATATAATAAATTTAAAGAATTTTTTAACTGATTTATTAACTATTTTGTCTTAGTGTATATAGATAAAATCAATGTACATGTACAAATCAACTAAAAACTGATCGAATAAACGTGTTTTTATAGAATTATTATTTATTTAATTTTTTTATACCGCCTGATAATGATTATTAATTCACACCGACGGCATGTCAAACGAGAGACCGTGTGCACTGAACGAAGTAAAAATACCGTACGAATGTCGGCGGCCGAATTGGACGGACGATGTGGAGCGGTCAGCGGACTTAAAACGTTGCGGTCGGCGTGCGTAGGAACGTAACTTCACGGTGCTCGTCGATTCGATCGGTGGGCACGGGGGGTTTTACAATCGTGAAGCATTCGCGGTGACAAACGAGAAAACAACCGATCGCCGCATTTATTCTCCCCTTATCCCTTCCACCAACGGGCCAGTGTTGCCAACGGCGCACCGGGTCCGTCCGAGGAGAAATTTTTTTTCCCCCCATTAACAACCGAAATCAAACACCGTCGGCCGTAACGACGGTTTAATTTTTCGTTTTTCTTACCTTTCTTATAATTTAATTCGCGAGGCCGAAACCCGATACGCCACATGCACTCTACGACTTCGGTGAAGTCGTACGATTCGATACCGAACTCGTTTACGTAATAGCTAATGCCTAATAATATGAAATATGAATATCCCGCAGTACGGCGGTCGGCAGTATTTAGCAGCAGGTTTCCAGTTTCCTCGGGAGAAAAACCTGTGGTGCGGTTGCGATCCGACTAGTACTGATGTTGGCAGCACTGGACCGCAGTGCCGGTAAGCCTTAACAACCGCGCTTATGGTAAAACCGACACTTATCACGCAGACGCCGACTGTTGTCTGTTATCACCTAATACGCTTTCGCGGGTTCATTATTCATATGAAATATAAATCATATTATTGCATTCTGATATCACCACAGATTATTATGTTTACATCATTCACTCGTTAGAAACAAATTAAATTTAATGTGATCTATGAACTCAAAAGTCAGTACAGCGATATCATTGGTGTTCGCACTTGACTATTTGGCACGGTCTATAAAAACGAAGTTCGTAGAATATGTATTATGTAGTAGTAGTACAGTAAACGGGTTATTTATATTTGTGCTTGTGCATATTCGTAATATGTTATTTGCGCCGCACTTTTTACATAAACAATAAAAAAGATAATCGTCAATATGAGCATTATTTTTTAAAACTATATTATAGCATTACAATACTTTGATTATTAGTGAGATCGATGCAAGTGGATCACGGACATTAGAGATTAAAACCTACAACATTATTGAATATCCTACATTCCTACATGTATCGTAATGATTGAACGTTTAACATTATATTAATAAATATTAGGAAAATAATTAATAATGTAATATTTGACCACAGTTTACTAGATATTTTTTATATATGTATGGATGTACGATTTCCAATTTTAGAATTTTGAGAGTAAAAATGATTTTATAATATATTCAATGCCATAGTATTGTAGTAATAACGGAGAAGATTTATTGATTATTAAATAAAGGATTGCATTATCTATAATGAATAATAATTAATACGCAATTTACTTTAGAACAAAAGTATAATTCATTCTAAGTTAAACTCTATTTAATATGAACACAGTGCATCGCGGCAGTGGCCTATCCCCATTACATTCTGAAGATAGGAATCCATTATAACACTGATTATAATATAATCTTATTCTGAAATCTATAGTTTTAAATATTAATTAACACGTATTATAAACTATGATAGAACTTAGCCTAAACATGGATCATCAAAATGTAACTAATTATATTATTAAAAACGTTAATGACGTGATATATATCTGCATGACGTAATCACATAACAACACATTGTCTGGTACTTATATCTTATAAGTTATAACTATAATATGTAATGTAAGTGTAATCTCATTTGAAATATAACAAAATTAAAATCCCATGGTATTTTTTTTCTTCTGAATTTTGGATAGTCCTTCACGGCACCTTGGAAACTAGGGTAACCAGACATCGCCCTTCTTGTGTATCAGTACCCATTTTAAAACAATAGCGTCTCACTACCTTTTAAAATCCATTCGCCAGATAGCACATTAAAAATTAAAATGTTCTAACTTTTACTATATGTTCCGATTTTTAATAATTTGAATAATAGCGCTAAAGTGACAATTGGTATACTCTAATATAGGCCGAATTCTTTGTATCGAAGACTGATATTCATTATTCATATATCATATTACCTTAAGTAGATTATTAAAAAAATCTGAACATAGTATATATTTAATATACGTATATGAAAAAATGATGGCTATTAGCTCTCGTCATACGGATCGCATCTTACCGTAAAACATTATTAGTATCAAGATTTTTAAAAAAAATTAGTTTTTCTGATATAATGTAATAAATGGTAATTTTACAAATAATAAAATAAATAAATAAAGTTGATGACCTAATAATATACAAGTATAAAGTAAACATTTCTAAAAAATTGCCTTCAATTTAAAAACTTTAAACACTTACCAAAATAAATTCTACTTTTTTTCTTTTTAACTCTTATTAAGTATTATTAAGAAATTAAATAAATAATACGCACAGTAATATAATATTACAATAACATAAATTAAATTCTAGCATAAATGAAAAATGTGTAGAGTGCGTTTATTAAATGTACATATAATATTTTTTTAAAGTATTTTAAGTATCAAATATTTTCTAACTTGAGTTTCAAAGCAAATTGCATCTTTTCTGGGGTGATCTTAGAAAATGTTTTCCGAATACATATTTTGTTTCATGTAACAAGTAGGAACTTTAAGGGTGAAACTTTTATTTTACATTTTTTTTTATGTTTTTCATTTCTAGTGCTTTTTGTGGAATTGTTCGGTAATTTGATTAATTTTAATTCATATTTAAACATTTTACAGCTTACAGCTTAATCATTTAAATTGTATTAAATTTATAATAATATTATAGCTGAAGATAATTTATTCATTTGTCTAGTTAATATCTTGTCGTTTAGTATTAGCATCAAGTCAAATTTTTCAAATTTCAGTTGTTTTGTTAATTTATTTAATTGTTTAATTTAAAAGTAATAAGGCTTCAACATCAATGGTTATTAGTCTGTCATATGATTTTACATTGTGTTACAAAGTATGCTTATTTACATGTAATATATTAAAAGATTTTACAGTTACAATTTGTTTACAATATTTATATTGGTTAGGAAATTGATTATATGGATTGACATATGGATGTGAGACATGGGCTACTACGAAAGGTGATTACGCTAAGTTATGTACAACAGAAACAAAAGTGCTCAGAAAAATATTTGGCCCAGTTTACAATATAAAAACGAGAAAATACGAAAGAAGACATAACAATGACCTACAGAATTTATATGGAAGACCAAATATATTATCGTATAGCAGAAGCAAGAGGATAGAATGGGCTGGACACGTTTGGAGGGCAGATGGGAAAACTATAAAACGAGTTACAGAAGGAAGAATTGTGGGGAAAAGACCTGTAGGAAGACCCCGAACAAGATGGAAGGATGTAATAGTAAAAGATCTAAAAATGATCCATGATAACGTAAAAATGGAAGATGCGAATGATAAGGTCCGAAGGAGTGAAATAATGGAGGCAGCGATAGACCTACATGGTCCGCTAAGCTGTTAAGAAGACTGAAGAAGGAAATTGATTATCTTCATTGTGTGTGTTCTTCAAGAGCTTCTGCTATGTTGAGAAGCATGTTCAGGTTTATTCGTGTTGTAGTATATTTTGAACATTCCTCAATTATGTTTTTTATAGTAAGTGCTTTAAGACATATATGTCGCACATAGGTTGGTTCTCTTTACTAAATAAGAACGTTTTAGGAAGGAGGGTCCAATTCTGGTACGAGTAATTGCTATGTCTTGTTTTCGGTTTATAGTATGTGTGCCATTTTTGTATTGTTTTTTTTATGTTATTGAATTTATTTGTTGGTGGTATTGCATTTCAGTGGTTTTGCCAAGTTTCGAGAATTTTTTTATGAATGGAGATTTTAATGTCGTTAGTGGAAATGTTGTTTCTGTAAATTATAAATTTAGTTTTTTTGATTTCCAGCCTTTTTGTCCCACTGATCATTCTTTTTGACAAGTTTTCTTAACTTTTGTATTAAATTGATCACTGACTCAGATTTTGAAGCCATAGGAACACCCCGCGAGGGATGAGTTCCTTATCATCCAGCAGTTACTGCGCTGAGTAGCGAAGGCCAAAGTTTTGTTTGAAAAGATCCTAATATACAACTACGTGTATAAAACTATATCTATGTGTACTGTCACGATGTAGATAATTTATCTACAGCCGTGGTACTTGGTAGACTATTATATTTAATTAACTAATAAAGTAATAATTATGAAAATATAATATGGTATGGTGGCATAATGGTAGCATAATGGCATAATGGAGCATTCAGCATAGATAATATTATCACAGAATAAATGAAATTTATTTATTTTATTTATTCTGTGATATTAATAAGCAAAATAAATATAGTATACTATTGTATATATCAGCTGTGGATGGCGGACGCGCCAGCACGATGTAGATAAAACGGTGTAGACACTTGGCGCTAAAAGTGAGTTATCTACATCGTGGGCGTCAGTGACTGATGGTGACCAGTGACCATTATTTGCTTACCTATCGGCCACCAATGTTTTTATCAGTTAAAATTTGTTATCAATGTTATCATTCTTACAAAAAAATGTCGTATTTTCGTTATTATTTTGCAAATTGCAAGTAGGTACAAAAACGGATAAAGTACTCTATAGTGTCTAGTCTCTATAAATTATAATTGACTTGTGCTAACGAGTAACAACAGCTTTGAGCTTAATAATTAGTATATTAGCGTAGTACTATAGCATATTACCATGTGTATTATGTAAGGTGTATCTATTATATTACAAAAATAATGGTTTTACTTACTTACATGTATTTTTAAGTTTTCATTTTTTCAATATTATTGTTTAGTTATAAATTATAACTTATGATTGTATAATTCGTGACCAAGTGGCAGGTCTTATATAAATTAGAATTAATTTTCTACGGTGAGTTTTCAAAAATAAAACTTAAAAATGAACAATGAATGTTTTTTAAATGTTGACAGATATAAATATTATATCGATATCCTTGAGATCCTCATCGTTGAACAGAAGTTTATCAAAAATGTTTTGTTCCAAAATTCAGAATAACAGTTGTACATTGTGCTGCAAAAATTTCAATTTTTTTTTGGCAGTTTTTTAATATTTCTGGTTGAAGTACTTGCAAGTTCTAACTTTATTTTATTTTTAGAAAAAGTCACTGTTCCATACATTTCTCAATTTTACAGAATCATTTTGTGTTGAACCATCAGATTAAGGAAGAAGAACATTTATATTGAAGCTAAGTTCTTTACTTGGCGAAAGAAGTTAGCTAATTGAGAACAAATATTTGTTTTAAACAAGTAACATTAGTAACTATTTAATCATTATTTTTGTAACATTCTAATTTGGTGTAGACTACATTATGATTCATTTATCTTTTGTTTGAGTAAAATAATAAGTTAAAATACCGTTTAAACAAATGTAATGATTTTTTTTATAAATTCTTCATAAAAGTAGATAATACCCTAGTGGCGCAAATAGCAAAAATTGTCTCGTGAGGGGGGGGGGGGGTGAAGCCCCCAGACATAAAAAAAAATTTAAATTAACATAGTTTTAGGAATATTTCTGTTCCAAGTATTGTATACATATAGTACATACCTTATCAAATATATATTGCAACATACATACAAATATTTTATTAATAAATTAATGATATTATCAAAAATTATTTTTATAATATTCTTATTTTTGAGAAGACTTCTAGAGATTTGTAGGTAGATTCCGTTGGGCCATGGAATAATACATCTTAAGTAATTGTAAACTGCCCTAAAGAGTGCAATAGTAAACTCTTCTAAAAATATTTTGCTACCAAAATACACATGACGTGTAAACTCCTCTGAAAACATCTTGATGCTGAATTAAACATATTTATATTATATTATTTAATGTATATTTAGTGAATCCTCCCTTACGGACTCAAATAGCAGACAATTTTTTTGGGAATGGGAACTTTTCCATTACTTTTCAATATGAAAACCTCCAAATAGCAGGCCTAATTTATTCTTAATTTAAAATTAATAACGAAACAATAGGAAAATGTGCTCTTACTATGACAATAATAACAAAATCGTTCATGGGATGATCGTCAATAGAGATAGGAAGCAGTTATATTTTCTCTTCTACTGTAACTGTTATGATTTTATGAACAAATTTGTACAAAGACTGCGTAATTGTAAACAAGCTTACCGATTTTTCTCATCCAATTTAATTTAATTGAATTATGTTCGTATGCCTTTTTTTATACCCTTTTTCTATATCTATGAATGTTCCTATGGTTTTTTTTATTAATATACATATATCTTTATATATGTATGTATATCATATTTAACAAATATAACATACATAACATATTTATTTTTCATATATCATTAAATAATAATTAATAACACCATAATTCAATTTAACCTAGTGCATATTCTTTCCTTTTACATATTTATTCTTTATGAGTTTAAAAAATGTACACCCTATGAATAGCAGACACCTCCGAATAGCAGACAACATTTTGATGACTGAGCATGTCTGCTATTCAGTGATTTCACTGTATTCATATTGGAACCATTTGCATTACCCAGAAAACACCACGTGGTGTACTCGTATGTTCTGTTGTCCTTCAAAATTAATTTTTTTCCTGTACCTGTACTTTTATATTATACATTTGTATCTATATAATCATATTATTTTATATTATAATTGTTAGTAGTTGTTCATGTTAATTTTGTGATATTAATTAATGTTTAAATAAGTAATAATGTGAAACTAATTTATTACCTTGGAACTTTGTAATTATTTGTTGTTTATCATTTTTTCTTTACTGATTTTTTATGCTAAGTTCTTATAAGTTAGTTTTAAATTTAATAATTGTTGTTTTTTCTGTTCTCAAAAGTAAAGTGTTTAAAGCTCATGATAAAAGAGAAACCTAATTACCCACTTAGTGACAGGTTGTTATTGTTTTTAACTAATAAAAACTCTGCATCTCTCAGGTATGAAATGATTCAGTATGGATATTGAGAAGACATCTCAACAAAATCAATTGTTCACATAGTAAAGGCTGCTTACTGCAAATATTGTCAGTAAAAAATCTTTAAAACACTTTTTTATATGAATTATATTTTTATACCTGTTTATAGTTTAAACATTTCTGAAATGGCACCATTATATATTTTCCCTTCTCTCATGTGTTTATAATGCTGATACAAGTGATATCATGACACAGATCAAAACATTCTATAATATTAACAAATATTAATTTAAAACAAAAAAATGTTATTAAAGTTTTATTTTTTCATACATTTCTTTGAGTCTTTTCCTATTTTGTGTTAGTTTCTTTTAACCCTTTGTCGACCAATGGTACTTATAAGTACCATCACTTTGAAACTGCATCATAAATTGTTATTGAACGATATGTTTGTTTTATGCTATCGGTACTCTCTAGTACCACTTTATGTATCGTATAAAAAAAAAAGTAAATTGTAATTCGATTTTTCAGTGCGTTATAACTATTTTTAGGTAGTATTTTCTAGAATTTCATATCGGAAGAGAAGCCTTATGATTTTATCTTTTATTTACATTAATAGTCGTTCTAGGAAAATTATAAAACTGCAATTTAGTCGGTAATTTTTTTTTTTTTTTTATATTTTTAAGCTAGAAAATTATACAATATATACAAACAAAGTACAATAGGCATAAAGTATGGTTTTTTAAAAATTTTGTTTAATGGCTTGATGTCTTGAGGGAAGAAACCATCCAGTGAAGGTACTTCGGCATGAATTTACATTATTTGGATGTTAAGTATTCATTATGTTTACATTATAAGGTCACGGGGCCATTGTCGCTTGAGTCTTCTGGGAGGACTGTCTGGGATAGAAATGGATAGTAGCTTTTTTATATGGGGGTTGGTGTGATTTTGGAGGCGATTTCTGATTTTTTTGTAATACAGCTTGGCTGTTTCAGTGACTTTAGAAACGTGAAGATCTGTATGCAGAGTGTGGTTTGAAATATAAGGTGGAGCATTGGTTATGAGTCGGAGGATTTTGGATTGGAACACTTGTATTTTTCGTGTGTTAGATATTTTTGCTATGCCCCAGACTTGAATGCCATAGAGCCAGATAGGTTTAAGTAGAAAATTATAAATGTGAATTTTGGTTTTGAGGGATAGTTTTGAGAATTTACCGAGAATGGGTCTGAGAGAGTAAAGACGTTGATTTAATTTTAATTTTGTTGTATGAATATGCTTGGCCCATGTTAGACGTTTGTCAAAGGTTACACCTAGATATTTGGCTGTGTCGCAGCATGGTATTGATTTGTTGTTTATAATATTGATAATAATAGGTATGTAAAGTGGTAAGATAGTAAATACAACTACTATTTATCACAACCACTATTTTAGTGTCACCATTTTTATTTGCTACATGTGAACAGCGCATGACACTTGGCACTAGGGCATCAAATTGTTAACAGTGTCGTGCAACTTAATGCCATGACATTAGTGTCACCGTGTGAATGAGGCTTTATTATAGTATAGACTTGCGTAACGCATATTTTTAGGTTCATGCTGATTAATTTTATTCTGTAGGTACTAATAATTAATTTTTCAATTTTTTGTACCAGGTATGGAAAATCTGATATGTATCAGTCTTCTAGCATCATCATACACATATTTGCTGCTTACAATATTCTTATATATTCCACTATTCCAGACTATTTCCAGTAATTACTAATCAATAAAAATGCTAGTGTTCTAATAGTATAGTTGGTTTTATTATATAACCTAGAAGTTAAAACTGCTGTCACTGCCCACAAGTAATGTCCATGTAAACAAAAAAATTCAATAATACCCAATGATATATTCTTATGTGAAAATTGACAACTATAGTGAGCCTAATATTGCATTTTAATTACCCTATAATCTATATCATATATGGAAACCCCTTTAGTCGTGCTTTGATAAAAATTTGATTAGGCCTTGTTCCAAATTGTTCTGTTGATATTTTGGTGAATGAAAACTTGTCTGAAATGGAATACTCTTTCAGTCTAATACTCTGATCCTGTTAGGTTTTGTGAACATTTTCATAATATAATCGTACTAAGTAGTTATTGCTAGTATTTTAACACCTTGCTATTATTGTCTTACTCAACATCATAAATCGTAATGCCTTAGAAGGCAGAAGCTACAAATATAAATTGCAATCTTAATATTAAATTATAGGTAAGGGTATTGTATCCGAATTCTAAAGAATCACATTTAAGTTAAAAATGTGTTTGAAATCACTTTATAATATATAAATGATATACGATTTCACTTCAACGACACAAATGCATTATATTTTCCTATATGAGCTATATAGCAATAGGGATGCAATAAACCTTCTTTAGGTTAGGTAATAGGTACCTATTAAACAGTATTAACTTTATTCTTATTCACGGACCACATATTTTAAATATTACCTATATATATATATATAGGTACCTATAAGGCTATAACCTACATAGTATATATACATTCCAATTATTATTATAACACTATAGAGTATAGACTATAGATTGTAGTTTATGAAGTAATAAATATAGAAAATAATTTGAGTTTTAATACTAATATTTTACGACACTTGATAATATTCTAATTTTAAACAAAATAAATAATAAATCATTTTAAAATGAGATGATTGTAATGTCCCAAACGATATAAAGCAGGTAAAAATCGCCCATCGGTATGCATATGTAAGTTCCGTCACAATAAAAACGTAAGTTCTGACACGAAAAAATACATTTAATATTTGTTAATTCTTTTACGAATAAAAATGATTACAATAACAAATTTATTTCCTACATTATTTAGGTTTAGGACGGGCAACTAAAATGTAGTTGGTATTGGTAAAATTTGTCGGTTTTGGTGTTTTATTAAAATTTTAATACATTATAAAATTAATATTCTGAATAATCATTCTCATTTCCTTAGATTGGATTTTTTCTTTTTAATATCTTTGAACGTCTTAAGTTCTTAATTGTTTGATAATAATAACAGTCAAGAGATAAATCAAGGTTGTACTCAATTAATGAACCTAATTGAATCAGTGGGATATATCTACACAATCTGAGTAGGTATATTATAATTTCCGTTAATCATCTTACAAGCTGTATAATCACTAAAAAGTATAAGCTACCTACCTATTTTAAATCATATAAATTAATAATATAGTAAAAATATACTTGTAGTCTATAATTATATATAAAAGTACCAATTGGTAATTATACAAGTAGATACTGGAAATACAGTAAATGCATCATGTATGTTAAAAATTTATAAGTAATGTTAAATATACACATTACACAGTGTCCCACCGTGATTTATACAGAGCGATATCTCCCATGTTAATAGAGATAATCTAATTCAGTTTTTTTCATCAGCATCCCTGGGCAAAGGTAATTTCGTTCACAATAGTTTTGTTAATAGAAGTGTATTATTAAGGAAGTGAAAAAATTAACTTCTTATTTTATAATACTTGTGAAATTTGAAAATTTTGATGGTTCAACTTTCAATCTTCATTATTTTCTTGATTTTTAATAATTTTTTTAGTTTATAAGAAAATAGTGAACTATTTACACAATTTTAAATAATAATAACATAATCAGCAAACCTTATCCGAAAAATTATGAGGTAATAATAATTTACATTATTTCTTAATAAACTAAGACAATTTTTAAAAATCACGAATTCAATGAAAACTGAAATTTGATCCGTAAAATGGTGATCTTCGAATTTCACAAAAATTGTAAAATAAAAAGTTAATTTTTTAACATTTATAATAATAAACTTATATTTATTTAACAAACTATTATCAACTTCCTTTTCCCAGGGATGCTCATAAAAAAAACCTAATTTTATTATCTTTATTAACACAGGAGAAATCGCTCCGTGTAAGTCCCGATAGGACATTCTGTATAGAGTGTATATTATGTATTAGAATGAGTAATAATATAATAATGTACATTTTAATAAGCGAAGACTAGAATAACTATAACATTTTAAAATATACCTTGTATCGTAGTACCATCCTGTGTTCCTAGGTATCTATTATAAATATAAATTCATCGATATAGCTCAAAATTCGAATAGTTTTTTACACCCGCTTCGGGTTTGGGTTTTCGTGATTCGTCTGCAATTCGTTAAAAAGTATCTTAATAACTAATTTTATCGATTTAAAGGATCTGAAATTTATGAAAATAAAGAAGTTATATGGCACTTATTGATTTATAGCTGGTATACCTTTTAATGATAACATTTTAATTTAAAAGTTTTTAGATTTTGAATAGTGCGTTTAATTTTAGCTTTCCATTCATTTTTTTATGCTACACTATATTTGCTGCCACAGATTTCTATGTGTTTAAATGCTCAATCAAAGTAAATTAAATGGAAAGTATGCTGGCATTACAATGCGAAAAAATTGAACGAAACCAACATCGTTTAGTGAAGTGGCTTGGGTTTTGAAAAATGTTAGTAGTAAGACTAGTACTTATACTGAAAATGTATTGCTAAAAGTTGTAAGTGTAAATTCTACTACATGTAATTAGTAGAAAAAATTGTTCCATTATTTTTAATTTTATGACCTAATTTTACTTAATTTCTACAATATCCTCTAATTCGATCGTTGTACTCGTATGAATACGATTACTATCGATTTACGATTGTTTATGACATGTGTATATACATTCCGTTAATGTACACGAAAATGTTCATAATTCATTAATAAGGACATAAGGTCGAACGGAAAATCAATGTAATATACTCGTAAGGAGGACAGCGCTGGTCCAGTGGTCCATATACAGAATTAAGGTAGTAGAATTAAAACCAAACACTATGTATCGTATGGAGAAATGGCAGGGGCGTATATATGGTGGGGCGATGGGGCCCGCCCCCCCCCCGAAATGAAAAACAAAATTATTAAAACATTTTATTTGTACACCCATTGTTCTTCTCATAATCTAAACTTATGCTTGTCAGATGCAAGTAAAATACCATCTATAAGAAACTGTATGGGAATTATTAGTGAAGTGTGTGCATTCTTTCACATTTCAGCCAAAAGGACTGAATTACTCAAATCAGCTATTATCGAATGCTGTCCTGAACAAAAAAAGAAGAAACTGATATCCCTCTGCGAAACAAGGTGGGTCGAAAGACACGACTCGGTACTTATCTTTAAAGAAATACTGCAGCCAATTAATCTTGCTCTTTTAAGAATTGAGGAAAAAAATAGAGACTCTTCATTAAAAGCACATGCTCTAAGCAATTCCTTAAATCAATATAAATTTATTGTTAATCTTTTTGTTTTGAGTAGCATGCTTTCCATGACACATAATTTGTCTGAAATGCTTCAAAAGAAAAATATTGAGCTTTCACAAGCTATGAAAAGTGTGACAAATGTTTTGGAGCTGCTGAATAAACAAAGATCAAATGTTGAGGATTATTTTAAAACATTGTATGTCCAAATAAAAGAATTTGCAGACGAAAATGATATTAAAGAAGTCCCAAGAACTTGCCGCCTTCAAAAATCCCGTTGTAACGTGCCTTACAGTTCAGAAGAAGAGTACTATCGGAGAGCGGTATATGTGCCTTACCTAGACGATTTTTGCAATGCGTTGAATGAACGTTTTGAAACCCATAAGGAATTAATCTCCTCATTGCAATGCGTTCTTCCAGAGATTTGCTTAAAAAATGAGTTTTCTTCACTGGACTCAGCTTTTAAATTTTATTCTGAAGATTTAGCTTTTAAAGAAATTGTGCAGAGCGAATTCATGTTGTGGAAAGATAAATGCAAACAATCAGTAGTTGTAGTTGCCTAAATCAGCTATCTGCTCTTTAGAAAGATGCGACAGGAACTTGTTTCTCAAAATGTATACACTTTTAAAATTGTTGGCAGTTCTTCCCGTTACTGTTGCAACCGTTGAGAGGAATTTTTCAACCTTAAGAAGTCTAAAGACATATCTGAGGAATACTACATCTGAAACCAGATTAAATGGTTTGGCTCTATTATCCATTCACAGAGACCTGTATGTAAGCGATGAAGAAGTTCTTAATAAGTTTGCTAGCGTGCCGAGAAACCTTCATTTTGTATTATAATTATTTTTTTTATTTATTAATTATCAATTTGTTGGTATACCTCGTATTTAAAATGTATAATATTCGTTTATTCTTGTAAGAAAATATGTAATTAATTTGAGTGACTGTAGTAAAAAAATTGTTTACTGCAATGAAGAGTTTTTATACATTTTTTACATTACATTTCATAAAAAATAAAAAAATGAGTTAATTTTTTCTCTAGTGAAGTAATAATGATAGTCCAAATAGTCCAAAGGTCTTTTAGCGTTTAAGCAATATTTGTCATTGTGCCTCCTCCGTCATTTCTCCCTAAACTCTAAATACATAATCGGCCCCCTCTAAAATTAAATCCTATATACGCCACTGCAGTGGCGTATCTAGGATTTTTCCACGAGAGAGTGGGGGATATAAAAATATTAATACACATGTATAACATATTGTATAAACAAATATTCAAAGAGTTTATTTTATAAATTATAAGACCAAGTCTAATTTTCTCGACGATGGACAAAGGATTCAGTAATTCATCAGACTGGACGGTTATATTTTAATACATAGAAAGCACGGAAAGCCCATTTAATAGTTTCTGAATAGAAATTTAAAAATTCTATAAATTACAATAACAGATGAACCATTATGTTTCTCAATAAGTTTTTACTTTAGAGCTGAAAAAGTTCTCTCAGGAGTAGCCGTTGATGTAGGTAGTATACATGACACTTATATTAAATTATTTATACTGGGAAAAGTTGATGAATCGCACAGTGAAAGATCTTCAATACTATTTTTAGGAATAACCTGCAGCCTAGCTAGTTTTACTTTCCACAACTTTAATTCGGCTATTGAACTGGTACCTATTGGAATATACTAGAGGTGTTTAAAATTCTAATCAATTTTGGAAATATGCTACATCTGGTGCATGAGAATCAACAGAAAATAAACATTAATAACCTCTAAAATGAATTATTAATTAATTCGCACAAATTATACAAAACAAACGTAAAATTCGCCTACAAACATTTTTTTCGTGATCCAGGAATCTCAATTCCAGTGGAGACATAAAATAGTCTATGTTCACTGTATAGTTTAAATATTGAAACTCTGAAACAGTCTTCTAGCGTTTGTTATTTGTTATTTGTTTTTGTTATTACATACAAATCATTATACACTAAGTAAGTCTTAGCGTAATTTTAAAAAACCTTCGGGTGGGATGGATATGAGGGTAGTGGTGCGCAGAGCGTGTTGAATCCCCCCAAGAAATCTAATAGATTGTCGCCGCAGCGATGGACATCGTTTGGAACGCGTGTTAATCGGACTGTGCAATACGCGCGAGTAGCAGTAGGTACAGCACGGGTGGACTGCGCGCGGCAGCAGAAGAGTAACGCGAGTATCGTATAATAACGATGTCGTAACACGCGATCCGTGATGATAATAACATGGACCGTGTTTCCTACGAGTGCGGCCGTCTCTAAGGCTCCAGAACAACACGTCGAGTGCCCGCCGAAAAGACTTGCGGCCGCGGCCAGTACCCTCCGTCGCGGCCCTCTATACAGTATATACTTCGTAGCGGGTTCGACGTCTGCGGTGAATCATCGCTGCGCATTGGCAACGTCGCACGGCGACGGCAGCGCATGCGATGAATGGAATTCTCACCGCAGCATGGCCGCCGGCCCGATAATATTGTCGTTGCTCCCACCCCGCGGACCGGGTTTCAGTATCACCGCGCGCCGCAGTCGACGCGTGATTGTGATGATATCATCTATATTCTATTCCGTTCGGTGCTGGTAGTCCGCGAAGTTTTATACGTAATATTCGACCGTCCGTCCATCGATCCGTGCGTGTTGTGTACATATCGATCTATAAATAATATATATTTCGTACGTTTTTCCCACGAAACCGCGCGTATCGTCGATAGGCAACCGCCGTCGGTACAGCACGCGCTACCTCCGGGTGAGCTTCAGTCGGCGGGCTTAGCACTTTGCAGTCGTCCGTTATCATTTCCACGTAACGGGCACGAGCGGCGTCCGGAATCGCAGAGGTACGTCGTCGTTCTTATCATCATCGCAGTGATAGCGGTGTAATAACGATCAGTAATGTTGACTCTGAAATCTGCGTAGCGCGCGCGAATAATATTTTAGTAAACGCACGCTGTACAGATGGTAGCAACTATGTAGGAGCAGTCGTGACGTCGTCGTCTGCGCGAATGTCGAGCGGGAAAAGTCTGGCCTCGCGCGGACGTGACGAAGGTCGCTCGGCGACTTTTTTCCATCCTTTTAGGGGGTTTGCGCTGAGAAATCGAAACGGCGACGGACCGCGGTTTCGTGCAGCATTCCCATCCGAACGAAAGCGTGAAACGTTAACAGCCTTTTCGCGCGCGCTTCCTACCGTAGTTGATAAGAATTTCGCGGCACGTGACCCGGCTTCATCAACCCTTCGACGCCGCGCCGCCGCAGTACGCAGCGGCTTTTGGCGCCCACGATCCCCGCCGCGTTCGGGTTTTGCGTCGTTCGTCTATCGTATACGGTACACCGTACGCGTTTGCTCATCGTTTGGTTTATCCCGATAAACGTCCAGAGATAACCTGCATTTTTTTCGATTTTTCAATCGCAACAATAATAATATTTACATCCAGTCGATTTCCTAGAGCAATAATCACGCGTTGACTCTACCTTTTTTTACTCATGACAGTATAATGACAAACGACTTAGTATTTTATCATCGCTGCTGAACAAAAGGTTATTAATTTGACTTTAACAATGCACATAATATCATTATGTTAAATAATAAAAAAAAATAAATACTCTTAACCGATCAGTGTTTGTAGACGATTTATAAGAAATGTCTGGTTGAATGCATTCCTTATTTATTGAATTATTTTCAGATATTATGATAACCAAAAGTCCTAAACGGCAATATCTGCTGAAATAAATTTCTAAAAATTAAAGGTTATGAGATAACTCGACATTTTTGTTAAAATTGAAATATATTCTTGCATTAAAACAAGTATCAACAGTTTCTTATAAACAAATTAAAATAATTATACTTTACATGAAATTAATACAGCTAAGATATTGGTTATTGCGTTAGGCTTAGTATAGGCTGTTGTAATTTACACAACATTTCGATCGTTTATGAATCTGAACTCTGAATGTTGAAGACGAAGTTATAAAATGCAATTATAATTACGTTTAGGTTATACGATGTTCACAACATTCCTAAATTAGGCAATTTTACTAGGAGAAAGTGAATTTTAAGAACCTAGTACTGTGTATGTAACTACCTTGAGTACTCGTACCTCGGTAAGTTGCTACTAAATTGTCTACATGATGTATTTATAAAATGTAGTTATGATGAGATTTGTAGTTTAGACCCGTTAAAGTATTAAAAACAAAAAACCATCGTGATATGAATTAATAAAGATAGTTTTTTTTTACAAAAATACTATGTTGTACAAAGGCTTTGCTGTGTATATAAATGATTTATGTATTTTAAATCAAAAATTGACCAAGGAAATACATTTTATAGGCGTTTATGTTAAAAAAATAAACTAGTATCACGTGTTATTTATTAGTTTATTACTGTCATGAATATGTAGGTATCTGTTTGCAGTAGTCAGTATAGGTGTACTGTGTAATAGAAATGTAAGCTTAACCTAAGTCAATATAGGGCATAGGCTAATGGTTACCAGCAAGATTTTTGTATTATTGTGTCTTACTTATATACTATTGCATAACTATGATCTGATTGGTATCAAAACTGAGAGCTTTGTATCCACTTTAAACTACTTTACTGGATATAAAATTGAAAGTTTCATATCTTTATCTAACGTATGTTCTATAGGTACTAATATTTTAATAATTTGATTACCATATAATAAATTACCCTAAGATATTATTTGTTTAATTTTATACGAATTTAATCACTTTCTCCTCGTAATAGAGTGTCCTCAATGGCTCAATACAATCTTGACCATTGATGTTTGTATTGTAGTATACTATACGAGTAGTATTATACCATACATTCTCACGTAGTGATGCAATTACTTTATACGGTTAACTAGTTTGAAGAAAAAAGTCCGTGAACAGTTTTTTCTCGATTGTAATTATATTTTATTTATTATTATTGTTATGTGTTATTACTTATTACTAATTAAAATAAACCGAATCATAAAAATACCATAATAAATCCTTCATAAAATAATTCCTAACACAATATTGAATTATTCATTAATCATTAATATGATAATAAAATATTAGGCGGGGGCACATCATGTAAATTAAACAATCATAAAGTAGTACTCTCGCAGATTTGTTCTATATAATTCAACGACCATTATTATTTATTTTGAAATAACAAGAGCGCAAAATGTTTCTTTGAACACATTTAACAATATATTATGTTTATAGTTTTCGTACTTTTGGGGTTCTAAAATTGTGTTGGAAATATTAAAACTACGTGATATACGGTAAAAGTATAGAATTTTATAATAATCTGTGTGTGAATATAAAACAATATTTTTATCATTAGTTGGGAACATTTTCTTTCAATTAACCTTAGTCAATAATCTGCAGTTTATTTTGAAATAGCAACTTCTTTTTAAAATTATTTTTCTATTATTTTATTTGTGACATTTTTTAGGTAGGTATTATAATTCCTCGCAAATTTTCGCTCCTTTTATATATTTAATTTTTATATTAATCAATGTTTGTTCTTTAGTTTACGGTACAGATTATAAACAGCATATCAATACATATTACCATACTCGGAATATAATTAAGCAAATTCAATTAATTTAATATTTCGTAACCTAGTAAAAAATATTTAAAATTTCGTAACCTAGTACTATAAATGTTATAAATGTTTGTTTACATTTTTTTAAATTATCGATTATTTTTAATTAAAAATTTTATTTTGAGGATCTGTTTTTCAAATTCGTGTTTAAACTGAAAAAAATGAAAATTAATTTCTGCACTTGACTGCAGAGGAACCTAATATTTTATTTCGCATATTTGTTATTTAATTATTGGCTGCGACTTAAGTTTTTGTCTCTACAGTTAAAAATTAAATGTGCTATTGATAAATAATAGCGTATTAATTTTAATATTGTTAGTTTTGCATGATTAAAATTAATTATTTAATAATTAATATTATTATTATTATTATTATTATTAATTATATTTAATAATTGATAGATCGAAAAATATTAGATATTGGATAGTAAATATATTATTATAGTTATTCCATTGGCCAATTCTGCTAGGATATTTTTTAAATTGTTATATTTGAACTATTAAGTACAGTGTTCAGTTATAAATTTATATTTGTCGTTTTCTGATATGTTCTCGTATTTAATACTAGCTAGTAATTATTTGCGTTTCTATGAAATATTTTTTTCAAGTACTGAGTAGTCTGTCTTATACGGCGCAACCTTGAACGCGAGACTCTTTGGATTTGTATAAGCTAAGGAGCACCCCAAATAGGAAATGAACACGTTTTACAGCGTTTCCCGTGAGACGATCAATGAATACAAAATATAGAATAGCGAACAGAGACAAACGTAGGTATTTCAAATTATTTATGCTAGGTATCAAATTATTCTTGGATTTTTTAATTAACTATATAGTATATACCAATATCATTTTTAAAATGTATTGCTATGCAGGGCAACATTTTTAGCATATTTGTACCCAACTATATTAACTGTGATTTAAACAATATTGTTATTTATCAAATGCAAAAGTAATAAGTGGTGGATTAACCTCCCAACTAACCTTAAATGTTTGTGACTATAAATAATTATTCTTAACATTGTCTGGTTGTGGAAAATGGTATAAAAATTATATTGGTAAAAGTTTTTTTTGTGGAACTGAATTACGTTTTTTATATAGCTACCAATGTTAATAAAAACTTGGTATCATAAAATGAAATAAAAATGACCTATTGGTTTAATTGCATACATAATGCATAAGTATCTACAATGTACATGGATGTTATATAGAATGGAATCTTCAAGTTAAATTTAAATTTTGTAACTTGCATATTTCTTAAATAAGTATATTTCTTAAATAAGTATAGAAGACAAGCTTTACTATTTAATATTAAGAGATTCTTCAGTTTTATGTATTTTTGTTTGTATTTTTTTTCGAATCGAAACGGAACAAAGAAGCTTCTCAGGTTCGCATAGACTACCACATAGCGCTTTTTTTTAAACATTTTTTAGGAGTGGTAAGTTCCGAAAACGTTTCTTGTAACATTATCTATCATAGTTATTAAATATGAAAACAATTTACTCAATTGATTTTTGGAAATTCTCTACTATTTTTTGAGTAAATTGAAAAAAAAATTACCGTTTAATTAGGAATTATTTCTATGCTATTTGTTTTTTAAATTGTGTGTTCATCTTTTGTTTTTGATTTATTTTATAACAGTGATGCCATTATTAGTTGTAAGTATAAATTATTTTAATGACGGCATAAAAATTAAACTTTTTGAATAATCTGCTTAGATATTTTATTTATGATGTATATATGTAAATGTCTCTTATCACATGTACTTATTGTGCCTCTTAGGTATAGATTGTACATTCATAATAAAGGAAAAAAAAAAGATATTTTATTTTATTTTTGTACAAAGAATATAGTACAATACCAAAAAACTATTAAAAATTGAGTTCCTAACGGTATATTTTTTGAATTTTATGTTTGTTTTATTGTATGCAAGTTTAAAATAATAACATAACAATAATAATAACAACATTGCGGAATGTACATACATTACGATTTACGGTGTAAGCAAATCTAGCCTAGTTTGCTTCTTTCTTGTCCTTAACATCCGTCTTTGTGGTCTGTTTAAAACAATAGCCTACCCACGTCAGTGGCCTTAAAATGTATGAAGACATATTTGCCATTTTGATTGTATTGTTAAATTAAGAATCTGTTGTGTTGAACATACAGTGTTATTTCAGTTTGTTCTAGAAATGTATTATTGGAATTGCGTCATGAAAGAATATTACTGTAGTAGAGTATTACCATTTGAGATAAGATATCCTCTGTTAAAATCAATTAAGGTGTATCCAATACATCGAAGTGGAATTTTTAGTATATTTATATTGTGCCAGTGACTATTGTGCTATCATTCTGGCCGTATATGATTGAGCACTGCCGTACCTGGGGGGGGGTTTGGGGGTTCAACCACCCCCCCCCCCGAAATTGTTTGCGTTATTTTATGTCGTAGTAAAATAACTATTTACCATTGATATATTATATACGTGCATATACGAATGACAGCTATGGTCTACGTTATAAACTTTAATTACCTACACAATATTATAATATAATTAGAACACACATTTTTGGCTTACAACCCCCCCCCCCCCCGGAAATTAATTTCCAGTTACTGTCTTGTGATTGAGCATATTTGTTGCTTTCTTAGCTGGCAACAGACAATCCTCTGAGTGTTTTGATGTATTAACTTATTCTTGTGTTACAGTAATGTTGAATTAGTGAAAGGAGAATGACCAACTTAATAGGATTTAAGTATGACTTTATTTTGTTGAAAATGCTAAATAATTTAGATTTCTTGAGTATACAAATCAATAGGAATTATTTTTTCTTTATTTATGATTTATATTTAATTATAAACAAAAATTTTGAATTAATTGATTATTGTCGTTAATCATATTTATAATAGTTAAATTAAATCATTATAAAACGTTTTTGTAGTTGTTTACCAATAAGTAGTTTGTAGACCACCTATATATTATAGTTGTTAAATCGACCGTGATCACATTGGCTTGGAATTTATTCCTTTAGCCATTACACATATTTGTGATGTTTGGATTTTGACATTTTGTACAATTGAAGTTGTAAATACCATCGGAAATGTATTAAATAATCTTGTTTGGGTTATAGAATGGTAAGGTTCAAACAATTGAAGAGCTCTTTACAAATTAATTCTTAGGGTGCATTCCTTGGTAAAGGACGTATATGAACTCAATTGAAGATCTTATTTATATACTGTCAATCATTCTTTCAAATGTATATTAGGTATACATTCGCTAATATTTGTATCAATATACATTTGAAGTATTTTTTTATTAAATTCAATGAATTTACCGATTAGTTCTTACCGGCTATTTATTTTTAACTATTTGTAATAGTTTAAAAATATGAATACTTTATTTTAGTAATAAAAATGAAGAATATATTTTTTTGTAATTTTGATAACTATTTAGTTGGTTGTTTTATTCAATTTGCTTGTGAGAAATCTTTAAATAATAGAAACACGTAAGTTATCATTTTTCTTTTCGGTGAGATATCTTAAGACTCTTGGGAATAAGAATGATATAAATTTATGACTTTCTTTTCTGGAAAACTTAAATCCCTTAACAATGGGTAAGTTAGTATAAAGAATTCTACTACGGTATATTTTTAATGTTTTTTTTATTACACGTATAAAAATTAATTTGTACTGATACTTAGAAACTATATCATGCAAAGCGATTTAATTATAAACTATAGTGCTATTTGTACTTTAAAATAATTCATGTTCTCTTTGAATGGAATGTTTTAATTAAATCATTTGTATAGATAAAATTGCTTTGAAGTTGCCTGCTGTGTAATTTTAATAAAATTTTATACCACCAAAAAAAAAATCGATTTTATTGAAAATGTATTATTGCAAAGATAAATTAAACATTATATTTCTGATTAACTCTCTTTTTTATTTATTTTATTTCTTACAATTGTATCAAATGATAAATGTGTAACATTTGAAATTAATTCCAAAATGAATTTAAATTCTAACATTTAATGAGGAAAACGAGGAATTTAAAATATTTAAATTTGTTGAACTTACATAATTTTTTTGATAATCAAACTACATAATATGTATTATACATATAATTTATTGTAACTATAATATGTAAAAGATGCTTTTATTATCTCACTAAATCGAAGTATTATATATCCCTAGAAATTATGATTTTTCAGTTGTTGATAAAAACCATGTAAAAACTTTGAATAAAATGTTGAATTTCTTCATTCAAGCAGGATTTTTATATTTACTTAATAACTAGTGTTTATTTTTGTAACCATGAAACAAAATAAGTATACAGCGTGATTATACATGCTATACATTAGGTAATATACATTGCTCACTCATTCCTTTTTTTGGCCGTTGGATTGCTTAGATTTGGAATTTTTTTATTAAGTTCAAGTTACCATAAAATCTAGGTTTTCTATAACTTTTTTTATGCTATCTTATGTTGTCCTGTGGAGATAAAAACGTTTTCTTCAATGGAAACACCATTTTTTTACTGCAGTATTTCATTAAGGTAATTTTTCTGTGAATTTTTATGTATGGAGTTTCTAGTTAATGAATCATTTTAATTTAAGTATTCAGGAAAATAGGTGTATAATACCTTATATTATGATAAAATTTGAAATTTACTTGCAATCGCTCCTAATTCGAAAAAACTAGAATTTTATATTTTTTATACTTAATTTTAAATTTGATTAATTGCGAAAGTATTGGTCCGAATTTTAACTAAATTACATAAAAAATTTTAGAAAAAATTAATAAAATAACATTCTGCGTCACAAATATGGCGTTTCCATTTTAAAAAACAAAATTTATATAGCTAAAGAACATCCTTAAATTGGCATTAAAAAAATATATAGAAAACAGGTTTTATGATACTAAAACAAAAAAAAATGTTTAACATAAAAAAACATCCAAATTTAAGCATTTTTACGGCCATAAAAGGGGATGAGCACGGTTTAAAAATCACCTTGTATAATAAGCTATTTTGTATTTAAGTCTATTGTACATTTATCTTAGTGACCTAACTTAATATTTAATTGTGGTTCTACCCCTATGTAGGTAAACACCACCAATATCCTGTATCTTCGTATTTCGTAGCTTCGATCAACGTAGGGCAAATACATGATCTTAGCGTAAGTGTAAGATATTTTTATTTGAGGTATATTTTTTTTATATGGTATAATGCTTTAAAATTTAAACACTTTAATATTTTATACCTAATACTCATTAAATGGAAAACAATTTGATGGGGTAGGATTAAATTGTTTGGCGCCGTTCGTCAACCATACGTATAATAAATTATTTATTAGGCTTAGGAATATATGGCAAATATTCTAAGGGTCTATAGGTATTGAATGATTTAGGGTAGCACTAGCCCCTACGTTCTTCCTCCATTTCTGCCCATCTATGAACCTAATCATAATTTGAACTGTATTATTTTATTTTAATAGTTATCTATAATTTCTTATGTGATTTAAGTGTTATATTTACTGCAATTGTATACTTGTATATATTTAGAAATTGTTTGTTTTTATTAGAAGAAAACCAATTGAAGTATATATTGAATTTTTTATACAGAAAACTAGTGGTTCCCAAACTTTTTATCTTTACCGCCCACTTAAAAAAAAAATCCGACAGACGTTAGAAAAAATTTCTTTATAAATTCATGCTATAAAAATTTAGTTTAATGGTTATAAAGTAGTAGTATGTTTTATTATACTATAGTATACGTAAAAATAAAAAAAAGGTATGCTCCTGAGGTGGATGTGTCTGGTGTTTTGTTAAAAGTTGTTTGATATTTGGTTCGATTTTCGTAAGAAGCAAGTTCCCGAAATTGGTTATTTGTAACCGTTGTCTTTTTTTTTGTGAGTAGAATGGTTACTGCACTAAACCTACATTCAACCAAGTAGGATGTATAGGAAGATATCTGATGGAAATGCTATCAAATTTTTTTTACAACAGCCCATAATCTAGGTCCTAGATTCTAGGATAAAGTATAGGTACCTGCTCTTGCAGCCAGAAGTTTTCCTTGAACTTATATTTGGATACCTTATTTGTAGTTACATCTATCTTACATCTTATATTTTTGGTGAATCTCCCGTATCGGTATGGAAAATGGATTATTCTAAATCTAAAAATACAAAATATATACACAATAGTTTGTACTTCATATTGTTGTTGATAATATTAAAACAGTCACTGTCCCCTTTTTAAAAATTAAATACCCCCCCCCCCTAATTGAGCTTGTATGTAACTTCCATCGTCTCCTGTATAGCTCAAGCGCCCATAAGAAAACTATATAATAGACAAATACAGAAAATATTGAGAGTAATTATGTCGTTGACACTAGTACACTACATTCAGTTAATGCTGGGCGTTACTGCAAATAATCCATTACTACAAGTGTTCACTTGTTAAAAATAATTTACCTAATCTAGAACGATATGTTTTGTCTCAGTAACACTTTCGATTTTCACTTACTGATAATTTAAAATTTAAAATTTTACCTTATTGTTTGGACTTATTTCTAATGTATAGTATATTATGTATATGTGTTTGTTATCTGTGCTTTACATATTTGTTAAAGAGAAGAAAGTTCATTGGGACTTTTTTTCCACAATGATATATGATAATGCTGATAAACAATGTGAGCATGTGTCAAAGATAATTGACCCAGTTGATCTTCCACGGATCTCCAGCAGGGCCTCGAGGAAATAAGAAAGTCGATTCTCTTGTTCACCTCTTATGGCACTAACAATTTTTTTTTTTTATTATTTTTATCTAATTTAAATATGGAATACTATAGGCTATAGCCTATAAGTGAACTTTATGGAGTTTTATATGTAGCCAATTAAACTTCTTGGTATAGTATGTGCATTCAATAATATTTTATTTTCTAAGTAGCTCATTTAAAACAATTCTAATGTATGCTGTTCAATTTTTACAAAAATAATACAATTTGTTCCGAAGTTATATATGTATATCGTAAAAATCGCATGGGATTTAATTTCAAATTAATTTCAGTATGAATATTATTTTAAAATAAATATATCATTAGTTAGGAAGTAACGCAACGAAATATATTATAAAGCTTGGTATAAAGACTCAACATTATTGTTTTCTTTAATTTTTATAAATTCATGTAAAAATGAAGAACTATTTTTAATATGAAAATACGTTGTTCTTTGTAGTCAATTTTTGTCATTTCATGTTTAGTTCTTTATTTTTTAATATTAGGTGTGTAGGAATAGGTAATATTACGTAGTACCTTTATATGTGTATTATAAGTAATAAGTATTTATTATAAATGGACTCGCCCAAGTGTACATATGTAACGCATTTATATGGTTGTTGGCCGAGTTAGGAAAATCAGATAAGGATTTTGTCCGGAAGTACTCTTTTCACAAACACCTGTGATTTATAAAAAAAATATATATACATTGTGTTAAATTGTATATAAAGAAAGTAAAGAATTAACGAATCATAATACCGATTTAATATTATGATAATACACGCGAAACAATTAAAATTCTAGATTGGTTTAAATTGTGAGATCTTTATGATTTTTTTTGTTAATCCTATATGCTACATATTAACGGTAAACTTTCACCTATGATATAAAAAAACCAGAGCAGTCTTCTTCCCTTCTTAGGTTCCTATTATTGCTTAATTTAATTTTGATTATATATTACGCTCCATTAAATATCAATTAAAACGGTATTACACTTAATAATGCCCTATAGATTTAAGTTTTGACATACCTAGAGAATATTTCTTTCTGTTTTATTCTTTAGTTACTTTTCTAAATCAAAAAAATAAGTACGTTGTATTTGACTTTGACGATGTAAGTAAACGCCTACGCTAGTACCAAGATACAGCCAAATCCGGATGTTTAATACTTTTCGCCCACGAGTTCATTATTTTTTATGTAATTTTACACTGTGGGATGCATAATTTTTGTCACGATGTTGAAACACTCCTATTATTGTTTTGATCAAGTTTTAATTTTAGTTCAGGGGAATAATATTTTTACTTTCTAAAATAAGTAATTACTAATAATTCATAACAAATCTTTATTTTGGAGCTAGCGATTGTAAAGATTCAACATTTCTTTAGCATTCGTGTAACTAGAACTTAAAAATGTACCTAATTCAGATGAAGATTATGTTCAAATGCTTATAGTATATTTAATAGTAATTAATTGTATATTTAATAATACTTTTCCATTTTGAATGTGGTTATGCTAAAACTTTATTTCAATTATTTTTTTTTTAAATTTAGTTTTGATTTATAGTCAATATTTAATCTAAATTCAGTTATAGATGAAGAGCGTTAAATGGAAGTAGTGCATGGTTCCATGTTTGTTTAAAATACATTTTTAGAAGTTAAATTGGTAGGTTGTACAAATAGTATAAATGTTTTCAATATTTTTCTTTGGTGTACAAAAATTGAATAGAATGATAATGTTCTAGAACTTGATTTTTAAAGTAACTTGTACAATACATTACCAGATACTAACGCTTATATTCTTAAAATATTCATAAATGTACAAAACTTAACGTTTTAATACTGGCATAGATGGTGCACTGTAGCGTGACGTAAACTACCTATGTATTAAATCATTGTATTCTACATCACATTTCAAGTTATAATAAACGTCTACCGTCATTATTCCATTATTCGGCGGTAATATCATTAAAGTTTGAATGACATGTCACGTGACAATTATTCACTTAGTGATCGTGTCATACAAACGTAGATTATATCAAAGCTTTCCATTCTACAGCTAAAATTTACATACTGATACTTCGTCATCAGAAATGAAACAACGGAATTTTATTCATGAAGTTATAAATAAAAGGGATACATAGGGGAAGGTTTTTGCACTTCAAGTTACCGAGTACTTGAGAAGTTGGCAACACCGCGAAATTTTAGTATTTACATTATTTTTATGATTAACATATGAATACTTAGCCCTCTTAGATGATGAGTTTCTGGGAGATTCATCAATTTTTTTCGTTCATTTCATTTTTTTCGATAACTGTGCGAAATTCACAAGTATGAATCCAAAATTATATTGCCTACTTCAAATATAATTTTTATTAGTATTGCAAACTGTATAATTAACTGTACATGCATGTATATAATGAAATAAAAATGACGTTTGTAAGGAAAATATTAGTATATTATACATTTATTTCTCATTGCTATTATTATTAGTTATTACCAATTTAAAATAAGTGAATGTTTAATTGGTTTGTATGTGTTTAGTATTGTGTTTGTCATTGAGATAGTAATTATTGGCGTTAACCGTTCAAATATTTGGTTTAACTATATTATTCCAAATAAATTACGTTTTATAATATTATTTAAAAAAACGGTGTTGAAATAAGTGTATATTTATTATTGTAGTTTGTTATTTTTCTATTTTTTGAAAACTTCTATAAACTTTTTTCGGCGCAGTACCTACTGCAGTGCGTTCTTGGAAAAAAAAAAAAACGATTCGATTATTAGAAACTGACTATTGAACTTCGGCCGTCAATCGTATTCCTGATAATGAAACGTGCGCGCTGTTCGCACTCGAGATAAAAAATGTTACAATTTATTTGAAAATTCAGTTACACGGTGTTAAATATTAATGCCATGCGCATGCGTCGATAATTTCAAATATTATTGCGTTGAATCGTGACACGGGCCTGTGGCATGTGCGCCGATGGTAGGCAGTCGTGTAGTGCGGGGAAAAGTCGTTGGCTGTATAGTCGTATACAGAACTCCGCGTAGTAGGAGCGTGTTCAGCGCGCGCGCTCACGGTGCCCGCCGACGACGCCGCGACCAGCGACCGGTAAAACTGCAAGTGCACGGAGAAGTCCGAGAGCGGTGTATTCGGTTTCACGCGCGGTACACGTGTTCGCGTCCGTTACCGCGTTTACAAAAATCGTTCGTGTGTCAATATTAGATCCGTCGTATAATAACTAATATTATTTCGTTAATATACGGTAGTGTGTGCAATATGATTTCCGGATTTATTTATTGATTTTAATATTAACTATGTAACATTTCACGTTTTCATTGTATATTTATTGTTTTTCGCTTTGCTAAAAAAGTTACTCTACAAGTATAATCAAAACTTATGTGCCATCGTTAACGATTATGCCAATTATGATTTATGACAAATAATTATCAGCCGACCCGAAAATGGTACGTTTCCTTATTTAATTTCTTCTTATGTATCGGTTACGGTCGTATCGTGTAAATATTTTCGTCTGGAAATTATGGGCTTTTAACACATTACACAGATACACTTGATAGTTTTTATTCTTGCACGTTTATTGTTTTTCTAACTAGTTTTGAAATAAAGACATTTAAATCTGGAAAACTGTTGGACATTATATAGGTACTTCAGTACTTGTTAATTTATTTCAATTTTAAAGTTCTGTTGATACTTTAAAGTACAGTACTGCGTACTAAATAGTTAAGTTGTACGTAATTGTATAATCCAATCGAATAAGAAATTGACGATTAAATTACAAAAAGTATTTTTAACTGTATTCAAATCATCTATTATTATTATGACATTTTATAATCCACATAAGTGCTCAAATTGGTAAAAATAATATAAACGTATAACGGCCCGGTTTCCTTCATAAAATATTCAAATAAAATACATTATTTGATCAGTTTAGTATGTCCGTTAACTGAATATTAAAAGTTAATATTTTTGTCTGGTTTTCTGCAGCATATTCGTTGAAATAAACTAAAATTACGCTATGCTTTTTTGTTTCTTCTATTTTCTCTCCTGAAAGTTGACATCAGATTAGTATATGTATATTTTCGAATGTTTAATATAAAAAAATAAAAATAATTTATATCTATTAATTTAATGTGATATACAACGTTATTATTATTATAGACCTACCGTACGTATTCTATTTATGAATAGCTTAAAGATATATTATTTAAATTATCTCACTGAAAATCATATTATCGTATCAGTATAGCCGTATTAGCATATATAATATTTAATAAACGTAACAACACTAATTACTAGTTATTTTTTGTGTATACAAAAATTTAAGTATAAATTTAACCATTTTCCTATTATAGTGATACAATACAACCAATTAAATTTTTTAAATAATTTTTTTTATCCGTTGATAACATTTTCTTAGTCATTTCTTAGACATTTATTTTGTGTTTAGTTCGGGGACTCTATAAAATTAATACTCTTATTACAAATCAGAACCATTTTTTAAAGCAACTACTTTAATATTAAATGCAAAAAAAAATATTCTTTGTGAATTTTTTTAAGAACTTAACATATAATTTAAAACACTTTGTTATATTAATGTATTATATTTAATTATAACTAAGTATTTGAATTAGTTTTTATGCATGATATTTCAAATAATTATTTTTATTATTGTTATTCGAGTTATTATTTATACTATTGTATGACAGAAACGTGCATTTTAAGCGCCATGTAGATTCGTACCTATGTGTACATTCGAATAAAAATATTTTTATCTATTGCCTTAAAAGAAATACAAACTCATTTCTAAAACTAACATAAACCTGAACCACGTCTGTTGTTAGGGTGTGTATATAGTAGTTATTTCCCCTAAAATACGTCAAGTTTCATCATTATCAGTGTGTTGAGCTCTTAAGAATATTAAACTCTCCCCTTTTGACCGAAAGTACCTCTCACGTGAACCAATAATACTGTGTTTGTTACCCCTTGTGGGTAAATACAATTTATTACCCCAATGGAAGTTGACAGATTAGCGTGATTTGGACCAACTATTTAAGAGAGGTACCTACATATTTGTTTTACATTTAAGGTTAAAACTGTTTGTTTGTATTAATTCTGTTATATAGTCAATTTTATTATCTCTTAAGCTTATTGTACCACGAGTACAAATTGTTTATATTCTAATTCAAAAATAAAAAAAAAAAAAGGTTAAAATTACTTAGTATTTACTATTTTTATATTGGTTGATAAAGACGAATATAAAATAAATCAAATATTAATATAAATCTCTAAGAGAATAAAAAATTAGGAAAATTAATACTTACAAATGCATTGAAATTAGTTGTATCAGGATTTATTAATAAAATTATTAAAAACAATGCGAGTGAAAGTAAGAAGAAAAACTTATGACAATTTGAATTCCGTCAAGAGCAGAGAATTTTGAATCTTTTGAAGTGAAAAGGATTGATAAGTTTGGGTAAAGGTTGGATGTAATTTTGGATGAACGTTGTGATGTCGACGGTGGCGGTGATAGGTTTTATGTTCGTATTGGATTATTGCCTATTTGAATACAAAAATATCGATATACTGTCTCACGGTTGCAGAATATTTATACTTAGACTTTTTTATGTTGTCTTTAGGTTTTAATAATGACGTTCTTTTTTATTCGCATTATATTATTATAAATTATAATTGTGGTTAGGATTCTTTTAAATATATAAAATGTATTTGGTAGGTTACTTAGATATTTATAAATTTATCATAGTGGTTAATATAAAACTTTACTAAGCAGATAAACCACAACAGTATATTTTATGTCTGTCTATATAACTAGCGATACTCTTAGTTTGTTTTCTTGCTAAAGTTATTTATAAGCTATACATTTTTCATTTTCATGGTTGATTAAGAAAAATTAGGTATATAGAGAAAAGCTAATTTTCAGGTCATTGAATTTCTGATTATTTTATAAATAATATTATCCTTTCATGTGTTATATACTTATAAGTTATATATACAACTAAATACATATATGTATATTTTTTAAAGGCTTTAGTTATAGACTATTTAGTGTAGATATATACTTTCGCTTTCTCGAATTGTTATATTTAAAGAAGGCAAATTTGTCAGGGGAGATTATTTAGAGTTAAACAATTGCTATGTAATCGATCTACATCTAAGGTGAATGCCGTCTCGGTGCTATACTACCGTGACATCTAGATTCGTCAGCATCGAAATTTCACTGATCACGATCACGGACTTGTAATTGAATATACGTTTCTTGTTATTATTATATTACTTATGAGAAAAATTACTTCTCTTTCGAGCCACCGACGAGGGCTGGAAATTTTCATTTTTACACAACTAGACATAATTCTACCTAATTATTATAAACGTAATAATATATCGTACATAAATGTATAACATGTAATTTATAAAATATTTGCATTAAATATTTTATTAAGGTATACTTCGAAAGTTTCTTAATATAATAGGTACACAATTATTTTCTATTTCTCATTTAAGTATAAAATACTTTAATATTTTTATTTAAGTAATGGCAACGTAATGTATTATTTATATTATGTACTTAGTTTCATATAAGAATCAAATTCTAAGTTATGAAAAAAGTAGAAAAAATTTTGCTGTTATGTTCATTTGAAAAAATTCTATAAATGTTTAATGTTTGAAAGCCAAGTCAATGTTGAGACCTATCTGGTCATATGGGGCACAAATATGGGGTTGTGCCAAACCGTCCCAATTAAAATCAATTGAAGCTTTTCAATCAATTTCCCTCCGTACAATCACATCCGCTCCTTGGTATGTTTCCAATCATTCCCTTCATAAAGATCTCAAAATCGAATCCGTCGTAAATTTAGTCAAATCACATTATAAAAAATTCCACTTAAAATTACATCTTTATCCTAATCCATTAATTTCAATCCAACACTCGATCGTAATCCCAGACAACCCGCCTCGCCGTCTTAAAAGACGGTGGTGTCGGGATCTGTTAAACTAAATAAAAAAAAAAAAAATCCAAAGAGGGTCCTATCACTAGATAGTTTCCCAAATCACCGCCCCCCGTCCGTCATAAAATCTTGTGATCAAATTTACTTATTGTATTTTTTTTTTGTAATACAGATTGTAAATGTATATTTTTATTGTAGAGTTTAAAATTATTTTATTATTGCATACTTTTACAAATTTATAGATTGAATGTGATTCGTGGTTGTAACCTCTACATTTTTTTTTTGAATTATAAATTAATATTATTTTTACCAAGTATAATAATGTTTGTATGTTATACTTTTTCCATACTAACATTTTATGTTTTCACCCATCAATATAATTCATATATGAAACTGGAGTAAAAGTTTGCTCTGTCTATAATCTAAAACATTTATCTTTTCAAATTTAATTTTATTGTGTTATCACAATAGCAAATATTTTATTTTATGATTAAATTATTTTGTTTGTATACTTAGTTTAAACGACATAGGTATTAAAAACTGACTTTTTTTGTAACTCTGTGAACTATTGCATTTAAAAATCTTGTTTAAAATTAATCATTTAAATTTTTTAGTAGGTGTCTACGGGATTGGTCGGTTAGGTGTGGGTTGTTAAGCTGTTGTTGAGGCGTTGTTATGTTTACTATGTTGACTAATACTCTTACGAAAACGGAAAACGACAGGATCAAAAGTTGTGTTGCGGCTACGAGTCCACACCTATTTATTTTCATAATATGGTCCATCGAAAAATATTATATTACTTATATACTACCTATTCACTGACAACAATTTGTTATGGGATAATCATTTGCGCATGCGCTATACACTTCGTACATAGTATATATTATATATATATATTTTTTTTTATTTGTGTTTATAACAAAAGAAATAGTCTCAGCATCATTAACATGCTTTAATGCTATATACATACTATTCGGTAACATACGTTGTATGTATTCTCTTTGAGAGGAAAAGGATGTCCGTTGTCATCCCTGTATACTCAATAGTAGTTTTATCTTCAGTTCGTGCGAAATAGATATTACAATATGATGTATACAATATGGTGTACCATCCGCATCGCGTGACAACTGAAAACTTTCATCAATGGTGGTAGTATTTTCAATTCAACTTGTATAACTAGTCTTATCATAACTGTAAATAATTATTATATAGCTCGTTGTTTTCCCTCAATGTATGCACTTTTTCAAAATAATGATAAAAGTAATAGTTTTTTAATACTTATACAATTTATAAGTTATTAGTAATAAACTAATAACTAATAATCAACAAAAAGAGATTTATCAATTTTGTAGAATTTAATCCCCTATTATTTTGCCAAGAGTTGAGTTTAGTGAAGCAAAATTCAAATCAGGTACCTAATGTTTGATGCGTTTTTCATGAAATTGAAAACATCTAAAAAACATCCTGTTAACTTATAAATGTGATTAAATTTGCAATAAAAACGAAAGCATTTTGCAAAGGTAGAAAATAAAAGTCTACCTCTGTACTTATATGTTAGACCAGAACTGTTTTTTATACTATTAAGGATCTGATTTATTGTATAGCCGACTTCAGTTGCAGTTCATATAATGTTTATTGCTTTCGTTTTACCGATTAATATTGATGTATAATTGGAAGTCAAAACCATTTATTTTACTCTATTCGTGGTTTTATTGAACCCTAAATTATCTGATAACTCCTATGTTAGACAAATTCTTATTACAATTTACTGATCCTCAATTCATGGATAAGAGACTATTACATACAGGTGATAATTACGTACAATTATATCATAAAGTAAAGCTATGGCCTATGGGCATTGGGCACCATTGGGTTCATGTTGCGTTATCGTAAATTAATAATTGCTTTAGTGACTTAGTGTGACGAGAGTTCTTAAAAAAATATAATGAAAACTTATGATTTATAGTAATATATAGCGTAATAATGAAATATCATAATGTGTACGTTATATAGGACCTCTTATTCGGTTGCATATTAAATTTTAATGTCTAGAGCTGTTATTCTATTATATTCTACACATATATTACAATTGAAGAAACATTTTTATTCAAGTATGTATAAATATTTTAAGTGGTTTATTTTTAATTTAAAAACATAAAATAAACTATAACTAACTTTAGTTAAAGTATATTGAATAAAGAAGTCTAATTTTTAAAACCACATGTGATTGTTATGTTTAGTATGTATTTTGTAGGTATTATAGCTTACAGTTATAAATGTATAACAGATAATATTAGAATTAATCATTGATTACATATTTCATTTATTTTGAATACATTTATTTACATTGACTGTGTGACTGTATTATTTATTGAAATACATTGTTACCTATTTAATATTTAATTAGTTAAGTATTTTCGATAATACAAATCACAGATATTATACTTTATATTTTTTTTTATGGTTCTTAAGTACAAAATCAACAGCTTGATAGTATTTCTAATTAAGTTACTTATATTGTGTTTTGAAGTTAAATGGATTGTGTAAACAAAATTATGCAAGTTAACTTATGTATTTTGAAAATAAAGAAGTATACCTAGCTATTTTTCAGTTTCTTGAGTCACCCTGCCCTCTTTTGATAGGTATAACTCATAAGTGCGTGACTGAACTGACAACGAATTTACTACGTAAGATGTTCATCCATATTTGGTATCTTTTATGTATGATGAATCACCGAAAATAATGTATAGGTTACCGCTGACAATAATAAACAATTAAAGGGAAGTATACTGGGGAAAATATATTGTGTAATTAAAATATTTGACAACATAAGTAGGAGCACAGATGTGCCCAGAAATGTTTAAATATTTTATTCCACCCTCAATGGACAAGCAGTACTTTGTATAATTTAATGTTATGCGCCTCTACTATTATAAGTTTTATAAAGTTTATTAATTATTTAAAAATATAAGAGTAAACGTAAATTTAGTTCTTCCTATAAAATGTATTGTTTTATTATTATAGATGTTATAATTGAGTACATTATCTTTAAAATGATGGGCAATCATTTTATAATCAGGTTAAATTAAAATATAAACCGTGAATTCGAAATATTCATTTTATGCATAATAAACCGAACATTTTTATGTTTTCTTTAAAATTTAAAAATTCTGTATTTTAATACTATCTATATACATATATATTACGTTAATTTTCATAAAATGTTCATGAAAAATAAACTTCTTATTATCCTTTATGTGTTCTTATACTCGCAATCCAAATTATTAGGTCTTATGATAACAACAATAATATTCCATTTATCATAAAAATTATAACTAGTTTTTTACGTTTTTTACGTATACATTTAAATTATAAAAATTTCAATTTTTAGAAACTTAAATAAATAAAATTTTTTATTTATTTTTTTTTAATACAAATAATGTTATATATAACTTAACAGCTCATACGATTTCGTTATATTTCGAATATGCTCGTCTCCACTTCAAAACTTAATAATTAGTATTATTTTAAAGATGTAAACAAACCCAAACTCGTATCTTATACACAAATTTTGTAAAAAAAATTAATTTGGTTATTATTTAATAGTTTCTTACATTAAACGATACTTACAATATAAAATCCTGTGTTCAGTTTTCCGCACTATGTTTATATTTTTGTTATGGTCGAAAGTTTGCTTTATAGAATTTCCCACTACTATAATAATAACTATGGCGTATATAAGAATTTTCGATAATTTTATCATTGATTTTATGGTTGCCCACGTTGATTTGTATAGGTATTCAGTATATCCATCCTAATGGAGTGCAGAATCAGTAAACCGATAACAGATACACACGGGTTACATAAATTCTGTTTAATTAACCGGTTATATTTATTTCAAATGACCGATTATCTAAAAGTCAAGTCAATTTATCTGTTTTTGTATTGTATTATTTTTAATAGCTGAAAGATAGGTGAATACGTAGAAAAAAATTTTGTAGTGATAGAACAATAGAGATTAGTAGAGGCATAGTGTAATACACTAGCCCTAGTGTATTTAATCTATAGTAGAGGTTTTAATGTTTGTAGACATGTATTGTACGTATTATACCGTTTACAATCAAAATAAATAATTAAAATAGGATATACAGACTTTTCTCAATTTAGTAAAAACAGAGAACAAGTTAGTTGCGTCGTTATTAGTTATGGTACTATTTATGTTTTTAACTTATTTATACTGTTATTGTGAGTAATTATTCAATTTGTTTTAAGCACCTGAATGTCCCGAATATTTTAATGTGTGGATAGTGTTGAGGTTACCTACTGTAAAAATACGTACGATTTATTTTGTCGTAATACTTTTGTATTTGAATAAATGCGATTTGTGCGTGTCACAAGCATATGTGTGCATTGCCGCGTCGTTGCATGCGGCTTAAAAAAAACATTTCTCGATCGTACATCACCCTCCACGACTTTCTGTATTTTGCTTCAGACAACATTACAACTGTATTTTACTTTTTTTTCCGCGTGTCAAAGTGATCCTATCCACGCCATCGGAATTGATTTGTGAATTATTCCTACTCACGTTTCATTTTGCGCACGAAATAATTTAAATTTCCTAAGTCAACGAATTCGAAAGAATATAATATGTCCTACTATGACGACTGCTGTGTCGCCGATCGTGCTTTATCGGATCCGTAGGAATTCGAAAGCTGTGCGATGGCATTTTTATTTACCTATCTCGATTCGATGGATACATATAATATGCAGATCAACGGCCGTCTTCTTGTTTTATCTGATTGATTTATTGTTTTTTGTTTTTACTCTTGTTGCTACTGCGTGGGTAATAGAACAACGAACCGGGTGATTTCCTGAGGACTTGTTATAACGTATGCAGTTTAAATAAGACCTAGTACTACTGCATAGAAAATAGGACACATGAAGTACCTATTCTACCTACCTACCTACTTACATTGTTTATCACTGGAAAAATAAACAAGAGAACAAATTACTATCAAACTTTTTTTTATTTTACTATTACATTTTTATGACCATGTTTGTTGGAATTTTATACATTTTTTTTAAATAATAACAAAATTGAATTCTGTATTTTAATACTTCATAACGTTATTAAATTACATACTATTAAATATACTGTGAAAATTACTAATAAGTCTTAGAAAATTATATTTTTAATACTTCTTCATGGAATTAAAAAACTATAGGTACTCACTTGGCACTTATTACCATTTATAAACAATTATATTTTTGCATTTAATGGAAATATGTTTAAACTAAAATTTATTTCAATGTCTTGAATTTATGTTTCAGGTGAGTTATTATTTCTGAATTAGACACTAAAGTAGCACAAAAAATACCCATGTTGAATAAACAGAGTAAGTACAACTTTATCATAGCTACTATACGATGGTGAAGAGGGTAATTTTTTTCAGCCCGAACATTGTTTTGTGTTATTCAATTATAAATTTTGTATTCAAATATTAGTAGTTTTAAATCATTTTTTTTATTTTTTAACGTATCGGTTACCAATGTTTTTACTATTTGTGAATGACAACATATTTGCTAAAATTAAAAACTAATTGAGGAAAACATTTTCTAACATTTTGTGCAATGTTATATTTATTTATGTTTGAAAAATATCACTAATATCAGTATTTGTTTGTTATGTAGTTGTTAGTAAAATGAAATGCATTTTTATCACAACGCGTATTAATTTTTAATTGTGATTATCATGATTGATAATTTTTGGTTCGGCACAAACAGGTTATTATTTACATTCTGCTCTAAGTTGAAACCACATGGCCAAGTCCAAGTGAATCTAAATGTTTTGTAAGTATTATACATATAACATACTTTCTGTATAATAATTTTGGTATTCTCCGTTAGAAATGAATAATATCTGTAATGTGTATTCATTATAGCAAATACTTCATCGTATCGGCCTTAGGTAAATTACCATATATAGCTTATTTTGTTTGTTTCAATCATCTATTGACAAATAGATGACGATGGTGCTGTCGAGGTCGAAGTCGTCCCGGAGCTCGGGCATATGGCTTTGATTTTGTACCATTGTATAGGACATTGTCGTTTTTCCTCTTTTAGTTTCTGTGTTTGTGCTTGCGTGAATATAAACATTATGTACCCTATGTTTAATAACTTGGATGTGGGTGGCCGTTGGATAGTTCGCATACTCGTCGCTATATTTTCGCTTCGACCAAGGACTTGTCGTTTTTATGATTTATAGTATTTAATTATTTTTACTTATTGTTCTTAGAACAATAAGAACTTTTTTTTTATCAACTTCTGCTTTACACTATTTTCTTATTGAAAAAACATTTTTAATGAAATTTTTTTTGAATTCGATTATATTAAAGTTATACATTTATAAAATCTATTAAAATATAAATGCATTCATACATAGCAGTATGAAATTGCGTGTGATAAGTTAATATATAATTACTTACCAATTGGGTGTATTTTGTTTTAAGTTAAAACGGTTTAATGAAATATTAGTGTATTGTGATAACTTACCCATTTTATGTAAACAAGAATATTATTTAATATTTATAAATTTATCCCTATATCTAGTTGAATAGCATGAATTAATTTAATGTAGTTTTTATTTTTCATTTATGTATCAATTATGTATATTGACTTATAGTATCTATATATATTTCGCTGGTAAAGAAAACTGAGGATTGCTGGTTCATTTCTAAAGTATATTTTTTTCCGATATGGAATAATTTATCTGAAAAAATATATTAATAACTATTACAAAAATTAAACCATTTAAATTATAATAATTTTCAGTTGCCAGGTGCAATCCATTATCATTGATAATTTGAACATTATACTTCAGAATTAATTATAGATTAATAAGGTGATTAAATATTGTATAATAGCTAGAACATTTATACTTTCTATTTTTGATACATATAATATCTTAAGAGCTATAAAAAAAATAATAGTCGTGATATCATAAAGTAACCAAGTTTAACCCGAAGGGAAGCAACATATTTTGCAGACTTCTAGCAATCGCTAAACCGGACAATTGGGTTCGTGCAGCGCTACATTAAAGATAAGACACTGTTGTGTTGGAAATTTTAAATTTATGTAGAATCGGTTTCTAATTAAATCTAAATATTTCTTAAATAATTACTTTTAACCAACTCAAAGTTAAGAGATTTAGGTTTCAACAAGTAAATATGTGAAAACATTTACTGACAATTAAATGTTTTTTATGAATAAATACTTGGTTAACCTTATAGCTAATACTATTAATAATTATATCGACATTTAATATGAATTTCTAATATGTTTAAAAATAACGTTTTATTAATATTTATTCTTTGATTAAGATTTATTTAAGTTTCATTTGAAACTTTAAGGTATAAATTAGTACTGTTAACTAATTTAAAATTTAAATTTATACATTTAAAAAATCTAAACGTACCTACAAATAATGTACGGACAGTTCATTGTTTTAAAATCGGTCTAAATATTGTTTTACAATAGTCATAACCGATTTTACATTTTACATTCATAATGTGTTTGACTTCTAGAACATTTACAATTTTACTTAAGAATTTTAGATAATAACTGCTCATTTCTAAAATAACTATACTTAAACCACAATAAAAATAAATATTCAAATGTGAAAAAACTAATGGTTGATATGAAACAATACATATAATATTCCTTCCTAATGCTATATGATTAAAAAGGAGTGGCAAGTAATGTGTTTCTTTAAAATTCAAGTTTAAATCGAAAATATTATAAACACTTCTGAATAATTTATCATCTGTATAGGAATAATGGAATTTCTTACATTTGTATTCTACAGCAGTTTTTAGTCCGTGGTTTTCTATACCTTGAGGGGGTGTTGTTGTATTAAAAAGGACAAACAGACGCGACAACTTCTGAGTCATTTGTGCGATAATTAATTGCCAAAACTGAAATGACGTTATGTGTTATATGCCGTTATTAATTTATAATTAAATGATGATTTTAAAATTAGTGAAAATGTATAAATACTTTTAGAGTTATTTCTGAGGTTATTTTCGTAAAAATAGAAATAATTAGATTTATTCATGTTTAATAAAATGGGAGGGTTGTATACAATTCAAAATGGCCGAAAGCCAAGAATTCACTCATTGTTTACTATAGACAAAAAGTACCTCTATTCCTGTATAACAATGACTTTAAACATATGTGAATTTTAGTTTTTAGCATAACTGTCTACAGTTAGTGTTATAATATTTTGAATTGAGTCTTACGAGTTAAGATTTGTGCATTAGTTTTTAAGAAAATTGTGCTCCAACTGATAAGATTTTTTTTTAATGTTTTTTTTTGTTTTAATTTTATTTATTATTGTAATATCATAATAATACATTCGTTTTTCTATGTATAATACGGTAAAACACTACATTTAAATTGTAAAATTAAAATCGTTAAATTATATTTATCAGTTCTTTAAAATGTTGCTTTAAAAACTATGCTTTAAGCTTACATGTTTAAATTTATTTATAAAACTGTCTATTCACATTATTATATTTTATATAAATATCTTAGGTACCAGAAATTTTGTATTCAATACCATTCCTATATTGGTCTGATTTATATTACATACATGTAACATTAGCAATTTTACCTCGTTGTGCTCGATTGATAATCAACTGAATCTGCATTTTTCACATTAGGGTAAATTTACCTGATTGTAAAATTTAAAAACCAAAACATTATCTGTATTTTTGATATATTAGTATATATTTTTCAACGTTTAATATTAAAAATACGATACAGTTTAAACAAATATTAGTTTTAAATATGTTCGTATTATGTCTTGGGATGTATTTAGAAATATCGAAAAATAATGAGTAGAAATTTATCATTAGAAACTATTGAAATATTTTATTTATTAAGTTTGTTTTGAGTATTGTTTTGCGTTATTCAGTTGCAGACTCGTATGTAAAACAATATTTTGGGTAGAGTTTTAAGGTTTTCAAGGGCTACGATAACAAATTTAACAAAAAACGACTGATTATTTGATTAAGTTATCTACTTATTATCTTTATCGTCTACCTAATACCTTTTATATCGACCAAAACTTCTGACTGTGTGTGGGTATAAAGTATAAATATTTATTTTCTTTCAATTTCGGGGAGGGTTGAGCCCCTATCGGCCTAACACCCATTCTTTCATACGCACCAGTTCAGATGTTTATAATAAATTTTCAATAAAAATTGTCATGAATGATTTACGAAAATAAACTGATCGAGCATGAAATCCGAAATACATCCTTCTTACTATTTTTGACTAAAATTATTGTTAGTATAAGTGGCTATTGCTATCGAACCTCTTGACAAAGTGCTCGTACTAATGTGCTAATAATATATATTGAAAAAGGGACCAGATGGCTAAGCAATATATTTATATTTAAGTTAATGCAACAGATATTTTTTTAAATGACGACAATTTTGAAGTATATGCAATCGTACTGAGGACTAAGCAGTAATAACCAATATAATATGACAACAATAATCGTTGTACCGCAGTAAGTTATTCTTCCTTCACACATGACGGAATAACCACAAATTTTGTGTAAATTATGCAATTAACTATGTGAATTCCTTAAAAATTATTATACATAATTATAAACTCAGTTTAAAAATTGGTTAATTAATAAAAATCCATTGGTTATTTATTTTGGCATTCTAAGCGGTAAAATATAAATATGATATATATGTATATGGTGTGTATGTGGTATAAATTAAATAGTGTTATATTTTTATATGCTTATAAGAAATGGTTTTTTTAATGATAATCCGTTTATTTGTTGTCATCCGTTTTATAACTTGATAAAATGTATGATTCTAAAATTTGAAGATAAAATAATTTTCCATTGTAAAGTACACTTAATCATTTCCTATACCTAGGTAGTGATTATTATTATTATTATTATTCTGACCGAAAGTTAGCAAAAGTATTTATATATTTTATATAATTGCATTATTATCATTATTATATTATGATATTTTTATGATTTATAGGTCATATTTATATAAGTAAGCCTTAATTGTAGATATAATTGCTGTTTTATTATATAGGATATAAATTAAATTGTATCTATAAAATATTTCTGATAGACCGTTGGTTACTTTTTGCTAATAATTATTTCAACTATTATTTTTATTTGTTTTATTTCGAAAAATCTAAATTACGACCTTGTTATTAGTTATGTTCATATTCCTGTGATATCACAGTATTTTAAACTTTCAAATTATTATATCCTGTATATTTTTCTGTCATTCTTAATTAACATTTTGGTAGTCCGTTCACTTTTTTTTGCAATTTTTCATACACAATTGTTCAAAAAAAGATAGAACAATGTTCGTATTTATTAAAATATTTACTATAGTTTTCAATGGGTTTAAAGAAGACAATACCTTATGAGTAGAACTTACATTGTTTTTTTCTGAAATGAAATTAGTAATAATTATTATAACGAGTACGTAGTACTTTTGTACGACTGTACCATTAATTTATATGTACCAACTTTTGTCTAATTTAAATTATTAAATATATTTTAGATTTACAATTTTTGAGGTATCGTTTGGGAGACTTTCTCTTTTCGGTTTAAATGTTATAATACATAAGAATTGCTTATTGTATTATATTTAATACCTATGTACAGATTCCCTTATAAACTATTTGATTTAGTAAACAATCTACAATTGAAATCTAAAATGTCTAAAAATTGTATCGTTATTATTATTACAGTTGGTAAGTTGCTTAATATTTTATATTATAAACAAGTCAATTTAAAATAATCATAACTTCTAGTTGTCTAACGGTTATATTTTAGAATAGATGCTATAATAACAAAAATTATGAGGTACTGGGACGATTGACTGATATAGGTAAGCTGTTATTATAAATTTCAAACATTTGTACCATTAGTTACGAAAAACTATTTTGAGTTCAGAATGATGTCTAGAGATAGTTTATTTTACTATATATATGTAGAAGTATCAAATTATTTCGAAAAGGTTGGTTAAACCAACTCTTATAAAAAATAAATTTCAGCATAACTGATAATAAATAAATAAATTTAATCACAACAGTTAAAATGATTGTACTTACTGCTTATATTATAAGAAGGTGTCCAGTTTATGTTTCAAGTAACTCCGGTTATTATTTTTAGACAACAAAGAAATTAATATCGTTTAGTTAACATTTGTTAAAATAAATATTCAGATATTTCCACGATATTTGTTAAATTATCCGATTTCATAAAAATTTAATTTTCCATTGACTGTAAAAATATGAAGTGACTTTCTGTTAAACTTCTTTTATCCACCATGAAGAAAAAATATGAATAATCCTGTATTCTTATTTTTTTCAGCCTTAAATAATATAGGTAGGTATAATTGAAATTCTTAAGAATTTTTAAATGAAAATTTTTTGCAGATTGCGTGATTTTTGTTGAGTTTAGTCAAAATTAAAAATTCATACGATTATTTAATAAATATTTTATATAACGGCTGTTTTTTAGTTGAAAAAAAAACACATATTATGGCTAAACAAATACGTTCCACGTCATTCATAATCTAAAAAATACATATTATTCAATTAATTATAGTGAATCTAAATTGACTTGTAATATTTGTTTCTAATTATTTGTACGAGGCAATTATTTTACTTCGTTTTATTTATACTATATATATATATTGTTTTAAAATTTTAATAAATAAAATCGTTTTATAATTTATATTAAGGATTGTTAATTGTTCTTATTTCAGCTCTAAATATTTCAAATACTTGTTGAAAAATTAATTTTTATTAGTTTGGTCATAGATTGATTTTAAACGCCAGTTGTTTAATGTGCGCTGTCTCGAATCGATATGGTGATCGGTGTCGTTTATAGACAGGTGAACTATTTCATCTGTTCGTCATATAGAAATATTATGTATAGATATACACTATCGTAGTCATTTACTGCTGAACACGCCAGGTGAATAAATACCTGTAATTAACTTCGACTACACAATTTCGAAATATTCTACAATACGCAATTAGCATCTGTTTACATATGTATTTATTGGTGTTGCATTGTTCGTTAACACGTGTATTCCTGGAAAAATAATATTCCACTTCAAATTGTTCAAGTCTGGCTCTCTTGTTCCTATTCAATATTGTTATAAAACCTAATAATTCCATGGATTTATAAAAATAATTAATGTACAAATCTATTCATACAACTTCGGTTTCTACAATGATATTATTATACGCATTTACTATATATATATATAATATATAGATGTTGAGTAGTAATAAAACTTAATTACACATTAATCATAATTTTAGTGTTTTAAATACTATTCAATAGTCTTGTTCATGAAATAACCCTATATGTATTCTATTCTTCAGATTGGTTGAAATTATGTTTAGAAATTCTTGACCACATATTGAATTATTTAGAGAAGTCGAAAGTGTTCGTAAATGCATCGGACCATGTTGGTTGGACATGGTTGGATGTTTCCGGATGAAACATGTTACAGACTTCTTAACATTTTATTATAGCTATTGTGTAAATTATTATTAATACGTTGATTATATGATACTGCGATTTGTATGCTTTGATCAATTTTTTCAGCCAAGATAAATATTTTTGTTAGGATTAAAATAATATTAATATAATATTTGTTATCGATTTTAGCCCCTTCCAATCATTGTATACATTCATTCTGAAAATGATTTAGTTTTAAACAATTTTAATTAATATATCTTACAAGCCATTATATTTTATTATTGTTATTTAAATTTGAAGTTTAAACAACACGCGAATGATTGTGTTCAGCTTAATAACTGTAAACTCATACATACTGTTTTGCTAGTATATACCAGATACTATTTATACTATGTATTTCATATTTTATTCTTATTTCTTTATTTGTGGGTATTACACATCATCGTTTCGTGTGCATGCCGAATAGCAATATTAAAATACAAAATATAGTTACCAAAATAAAAATATTGAATTCGTTTGCCCGTATATTTATTATTTAGAATCCTTAATTCGATTTTTATATATTTATGAATAATAAAATAATATGATTTCATACCGTTTAAAAATTAAATCGAGATGAAGTTGTATTTTAAGGAGTAAAAAATTATAAATGAACAGAAGCCTACTTGTTTGCTACAATTACCTCCTAATTGTATTGAATTTCTAAACATTATTCACGTCAATATTTTTGTGTACTCTAAAGATACCAAGAAAGATGGCGCTTGCATATGTGTATTTAGGGTTTCATGGGGTCTTTTTTGTACCCCCCCCCCCCCACCAATAAAGATATTAGTATTTTTTAACATTTTAATTATTAACGTTTTTTTTTATAAATTTTATCTATTATCCTCTCCGAAATAATTTATCCCTCTACGTCTATGAAAGTCCCTGGTATTTTTTTTAGCTTAAGCATTATAATATAATAACTTATCATTGATAAGCATTATTGTTTTATATTTTAAACTTAGAATGTAAGTTATATTATATATTTTCTTATTACATTTTTTTTTATTGTAAAATATATTTTTTTTACCTGAAAAATAAAAATTGTTTTCGCGATAAGACATCACTGTAGTCACAATGTTGTATTAAATAAAACCCTACGATAAGGTGTTGTGTATAAATATAATGTATACACACAGATCACTATGTGATAAAATTGCTTTTAAAATTTAATTTCATTCTATGGCTGAGAGTGACTACTCTATAAATACGTATATTACGAGTACAGCGCCACGATGCGACGATTGTGTTATAATATTGTAAGCATTAGAAAATTTTTAATTTACTTGAGCACGATTACACGGGATTTCAAATGATATAATATATTGTATTGCACTAGTATCGTACCGTCGACCGATGGCACTTGTTCGAATGTAATTATAATTGCTTATTGTATATATTCTATTTCGTTTCGGAAAAATTAAAAAATTATCGGACCCCGCGGCCTTTCCGACGACCGGACTCCCACCAATGACAAACACACGTGTCTGATCGCCGAATGGTGTTCGTGTGATTTCAGAATAAAAATCCGGTCGTCAAAAGGATGTGGTCGTCGTCGAGGATTGGTCGTCGGGTGGTCAGCGTACTCGTCGGTCGTTGTCAGCAGCAGCAGCAGCAGCAGCAGCAGCAGCAGAATCGGTATTGTCAGCCCCGGTGTCATTCGTCGTCAACAGCGGACGTGGTGGCTTCACCGTTGCGGAGTACCAAAAAGAAGTCGGACAGAGCGCCGTCCAAACATCTGGTCGACGTGAAAACGGTGCGGGTGACCGGCGGCTGCGGCGGTGACGGTCGCGTGTCGTTCATGAAGCTGTTCGGCAACGAGAACGCCGGCCCGGACGGCGGGGATGGCGGTAACGGCGGCCACGTAGTGTTCCGGGCGTCGGAAAATGTCACGGGACTGGAGCACGTGCTGAGCCTGATCAAGGCGCCGGACGGCGAGAAGGGCTACAACAAGGACTGCCACGGCAAGTGCGCGGAACACCAGTTCGTGGACGTGCCCGTCGGCACGGTCGTCAAAGACGGCACCGGCCGCGTGGTGGGCGACCTCAGCCGTCACGGCGTGTTGTTCGTGGCGGCCCGGGGCGGTGCGGGCGGCCACGGTAACCGGTACTTCGCCACGGACACGGAACAGGCGCCCGAGGTGGCCGAGGTGGGCGGCGGCGGCGAGACGCTGCAGTACACGCTGGAGCTGAGCAGCATCGCGGACTTCGGGCTGCTGGGGTTCCCGAACGCGGGCAAGAGCACACTGCTGCGCGCCATCACGCGGGCCCGGCCCAAAGTGGCGCCGTACCCGTTCACCACGTTGCAGCCGTACATCGGCGTGGTGCGGTACAGCGACATGGAAACGGTGGCCGTGGCCGATCTGCCCGGTCTGATCGAGAACTCGCACTGCAACCACGGGCTGGGCATATCGTTCTTGCGCCACGTGCAGCGATGCATGGCGCTACTGTTGCTGGTCGACCTGTCGCTGCCCGAGCCCTGGTCGTACGTGGACGTGCTCCGCAACGAGGTGCGGTGCTTCTCCGAGTCGATCCTGGACCGGCCGCAGGTGATCGTGGCCAACAAGATCGACGTGGACGGCGCGCGCGACAACCTGATCGCACTCAAGCAGCGGCTGCCCGGCGACACGGTCATCGAGATATCCGCCAAGCACGGTGTCAACCTGGAGTTCCTGTTGAAGCACATGAAGCACGTTTACGACGAGAAGCTCAAAGGCGCGGAGTCCACCACCATCGGACGCCTCGTCGACTGAATATAATATAATATAATGTCTACGATTAGTTTTCTATCATTTCAATATTTTTAGATTACTTGTGTTGCACAAGCGAATATTGTATTTATTAGGTATAGTTGTTTTGTATATTTCATCGTGAAATTATTATAATCCGATGGTGTTCGCCTTTTTTGTTCAACAACAACAAACATTTGTTCCCGAGAATCATGAAATAAAAACGACTTCACACTTACTATACGTAACGCCTAACTATATTATATCTTACAGTATTATGGCGAGTGGATTCTTTATTTTCCAAAAAAAATATTATGCGCCCGGCCGATTTAATATGCGGTATTTGTGCAGCTATGTACTATGTGCAGTTCTCAGCGGGGTTCTCAGCTAGCGGACTATAGTTGTATAGTAAAGTTGCGCAATGATGAAATGTTCGCGTGGGCGTATAAAAGGTCATCGACGTGCGTGTAGAAATATGTACATGTAGGGTTCGCTTCTCGGCCAAAGATATTACGGATTTAAGGAAATACATCCATTTTATAGACTCTTGAGATAAATCACCCGGGCTCGAGGAAACAGCGCCCATAGAGGTACCTTCGTTATATGCTAATGAAGACCGATATGCCACCAAAGAGAGAGTTATCTATAAAAGCGCGTGCCATAAATCTTCAGGATTTGATTGTTTAATCGGCAAGTCGTGTGAGCGTGACCGTGTAAAAACGTGTATTCATTGTTTGAAATGTTCGATGGAAAAATTAAACGGTTCCTAAAAAAAAAAAACTAGACCGCGGAGAATGTGGATTATAAGTTATAACATACACACATACATACACCATATACTTATGTACACGTTGACGTAGTTAAGGAGATTGGTATGCTGCGGCCTGCGACGGTATATTGGTTACGCGCGACGTATATACGATTTATATTCGCACGTTTATTTGTTTTTACGCGAAAGCAACCGTCTGTCGTTCTCTAACGGGTTATATATTTTTAATTCTTCCGTTTTGAATTCCAGCGGACTATAGGTAACATTTAAATCGGCGGCATAATGAGCAAGTTCGTACAAATCTTTATTTTTGAAAATTATTATAAAAACGAATCTTGTCGTTTGTTGATTATACAATTTTTATTGCGAACGAAAACAATCAAATACAACCAAGTTCACTGTTCACATACACATTATATTTATAATATATGATGTATATATATATTGTTGTCGAATGATGCGAAAACTCAATTTTTATTCCTTCACACCTGAAATTATTTAATGTTTACTGTTATCCAAAGGTACTACTGAGTAGTGACTTGTCCATGACCATATATACCAAAAGTGAGACAAGTGAAAATGGAGAAGGGTTTCAATGTACACTCAATCATCCCTTAATTAAACCATTGACATAAGAACTCGATCGTATGTCTGTAGTGGGAGTAATATAACAAACGTCCATGACCCTGTCAGCGTACGAATCGGATAATAAAATAGTATTGCTGATTTTATACTTTATGCAGCGCGTAAATGGTAAATCCATAATTGCTCGTCACGGTAGGTTATATTATAATGTACGCGTATGTGTACTTATTCTAATGCATGTATTTTAGGTAATGTATAATATAGGTACCAAAAATCCTCACATGTGAGACATACTGTTGAATATGGTTTCATTTTTCCCATTTTTCTTTCATATACATTTGACGTTGGCTTAAAATCCTTAAAAACGATCAAATTATTGTTATTAAAAACTGGTGAAGTTTGAAATAAGATAAATTTTGGTTTTCTTTTATTATAATTGTGCTATAGGCCATAAACCGGGTGTTTGAGATTTAAAAATTTAAAAAATAATTTAAAGTTCACAGTATATTTTAAATGATGTAAGATTGTTGTTTAATTCGGTGTTTTACTAGCTACTTAGTTCGATATCCGAGAAACACGCCACTCGTTGAGAAACATACGCAACTTTATAATATTTTGCTTGAAAAAATAATAGGTATGTCATTTAATAATATCCTGCTGGAGGAAGAAGCGTCAATTATTTTCGAAATCTTAAAAGTAAAATATTTGTACGGATTTTAATATTTTATTTCTAGAAATAAACTGATATTTTAAATGTTTATTAAATCATTCAAAATTTCAAGACCGTGAACGTTTTAATTTGCATTTGGCGCATAAGCTATAGGATATACGTGCACCGTATCGTAATTGAATTTATGCGTTCTTTCGCCACTAAAACGGAGGGGCAGTGGAAAATTTTCAGTTTCTAATAAAATGTACATAAAATAATTATTATGTTAAAAAGCATACACAATATGGTAAAACGTCGGTTGTGAAACGGAAAAAGGAACTCCAGTGGTAGTTTCGAGCTTGTGTATTATGCATTGCGCGCTAGGGAATAAAATACGTCTACAGGGGTAGCAGCTTGTCCGTGGCAATAAATATATATATATGTTTATATATATTTTACGTCACCCACCCTAGAAAAAAAACAAACTTAAGTAAATTTACTCCGCCGAAAACCCTAGTGGTGTTCTACTGCCATCGAGGGAATTGCACATCTTCTCCTTCACCATTCCATGCTGGACGTATTGAGATTTACGGAAATAACCCGACAGAACAAAGTAGGTTTACGACATACCTATCCGTCCATATGTTGGCTTTTAAGTTTTTACGTGTCGAAAAGAGTCCCGAGTTTTTTTTAAAAAAAATGAATTTTCTGTAAAATATTATTTTTTTAGCAAAATCAAAGTGTATATTCGATTCGAAGTTCCTGTGATGCAAGTAGTTAAAAGCTTGTATTCGATATGTAATTAATTATTTACAATCGCATAGACAGAGATCTAGTTGCATTTTAGATTCACTTTTTATTCTTTTTAATAATGCTCACTTTCAAATTATCAAGTTAACTAAAAAACAAAAAAATGTGACTTGTAAATGTTTACGTCTTATCACTAAGTTTAAGGACTGAATGCTAATGCTTGTGTAAATTATAATTCAGACTTTTTCGGGAGAAAGTTTTTGATACGCCTATTCCCTTGTATAAGCTCCCCTCTATACGATCTCCATGTATGTACGATTTTGGTATAGTTATGTGTTTATATATTATTGTTGCCTGTTGGTACTTCTGAGTTACAACTCCTTAAGTCATTGTTGTGAATATAAGTTTAGATAAAATGCTTTTTATGAAGCATTCATAAATAAGAGTTTTGATAGTTGACATGAGTTTACCCACATTTTACCACCATTGTTATGTTTGTGATAGAAAATCAGTATACCTACAAAATATCCGTTAGCGCTTAGTTATTGTTTTCTATGTTGGCAGTCATCATGAAATTATTGTTTACGTTTTTTAAGTTGTAAGTTCTAGATTCTCTCGATTGGTATTCAAGGTATTCTTCTAGTAAAGCCTGGATTTTGCATCGAATACATTAGGTTGCGACCTGTATCCTTTTAAGTTGCGTACATCGTTTCGAGTTTTGTGTGAACAGTAAAGTAATGTAAACGCTCAAGCGCTAAAATTACGTCTCGGGGTATAATACGCTCAGTCATATAAAAGTAAGCGCTGAGGTCAAAGAAAAAGAGTTTAAGAATATAAGCATTATTAAGTAATTATTTATGTAATTACTAATTAGTATCGGCGTTAAAAGAATTTATTTATTTTATTACAAATCGTCACATTATAAAAATCCTTCCGAGTTAAGTTAGGTTTAAATAACCATTAAAAATATATAAAAATTCTTGTCGAACCTTTAAAAAAAAAATTTAATAATTATAATTATTACTTGTGAGTGATAGTATTTGTATGATTATAAGTTATATTAATTATATGTTACCTATTTTTCAATTTCTCTAATATATTAAAGAATCTCTATTGTATGTGTTTTTGCACGAAAAAAAACTTGTTGAAAAGTCGGTTATTTGTGGTAAATTCTGTATAATTTTCCTTCAGTTCCTTTTAACTTCAAAATTAATTAAAATTAATAAGTTTTTCAGAGTGTTGATTAATATTTGAGTTATCTGGACATTTTAAGTTTAGATGTATCGGCGTGCTATGACTAATTTTTTGTTAAGAATTTAAATTATAAGAGACAAAGGCTACAATGGAAAGATTATATTAAATTTGACATCTTCAAACGTAGTAGCCAACTGTGGTGGTACAAAATTCAATTTGTTGTCAATGACGATTGAAGTAGTGAATAATCTTCCCATCCTAAGATTTTTTTTTTATTTGAATAATTAACTGTGTTTCCATTATTATTAACTACATGATAGTATAAAAAACATGCTATTTTACGGTTCTATTTACATTTAACATATTATGTATTCACAGAACTAATTCTTTGCAAGCCTTTTATATTCTATTATAATGTAAGCTTTAGTATTGTATGAGTAATTAAAATATATTGATGCTATCCGTCGTACCAGAAAATGACTCTTTTTTATATGGAAACCAGCCTTGAATGGAAATTGTGTTTGGTCTCGAAACTATTGTATTTTGGATTTTATATTATTCTCTTGTTGATTCCAATACTGGTCTAAAACAGAAAACTATTTTAATCTCATCCTAATGCGAAACACCTACAATTTATACTGAACTTTGAGTCAAGGAATTTACTACCTTATTATCATGTTAAACTCCTGAAAAACTTTGCGGTGTCTTCCAATGTAATACATTTCTGAAAACGTTGACGGTTCAACTTTCAGTTTTTATAATTTTCAGAAAAATAAGCTCTATAAAATGGCTATTTTCGAAACGTATAAAAGTTATAAAATAAAAAGTTAATTTTTTAACTTCTTTAGTTATACATTTATATTTACCAAATTATTGTCAACAAAATTGCTTATGCCCAGGAATGCTCATTAAAAAACAGAACTTGATTATATCTATTAACACGGGATATATCGCTCTGTGTAAATTCCAATAGGATACTCAGTACTTATAATGCATTCCAATGCTCGTAAAGCTGAAATCCCTGTTTCAAGGTTAAAGCGGTAAAACATATTTTACATTAAACTCTGTATTAAGATTATTAATAATAACCAGTTTTTCTACTCTTTTATTAGGCTTGAAAAGTATGAAAAATAAAAACTATAATGACAATTGGTTTTTAATGTTACTGGTATGATGAATATAATATGTGGGAGATTATGTATAATATATTTAAAATGATTATAATTTTGAATTCCAAATGATAATAATTTGCCCGTACTTTTATATTATTTGGAATCAAATTAATTAATTTTTAATATTACATTTAATTTATATTTTTTAAGAAGTCGTTTTGTAATATGTTAGACTTGTATAGCATAAAAACTTTTCAATTATTACGATTTTCGTGTTCTGATTGAAAATTTGGAAATATACGTGCACATTTTTGTTTTAAAATTACAGGTTTTTTTTGTAGATTTACTTTGTAGATTAAACTATGAAATTCCATTTTCATTTTTAGAAGAATCTCAAATAAAGATGAATTAAGCACAATTGTACCTTATCATTTTTGTATTTATTGAGCAATAACTTATTTGTTATTGAAATTTGTCTGTTTAAAATACCTGAATGTTTGATTAAAAAGTTCAATTTATATATTATTCTCGTTAATACATTTTAAATTACTCGTAATCGTTTAGCGAGATAAAAATGTTTATTAAAATATTCACAGAAATTATTGAAATTTGCTTTACTATTTAAGTATCTTGTTTTATTGTTATGTAATAAATTAATAAGTGCTTCATTAATTTGGCTTCACCGTATGCGAGTTGATACAATTGGCTTTAGTAGATCGAATTACCATATCATATTCATCTTTATTTGAGTTATTTAAAGATAATGTTTTCTAATTACTTTGTTTTGAAAAAGCTGATGTTAATAACATCATTATGCAGAACTAAACTTTATTTTTAATTTTTATTTATTTTAAAGACAATCTATACACAGTTATTTGTACAATGAGTCAATGGGAGATACACGTATTTGGTATTTTGTTTTTTAACATGAATATCGTGATTGAGGAAGTCGACCATTTTTATTTTAGATTGTTAAGTAGAGCATGGTTTATTATACCAAGCTTTGGTAATAATATGTCAAGTTATAATTTGGAAGGACTGAATGGGATGAATATTTGAGGGTTTAGCATGGCCCCAGATTTGTATACCATAAGACCAGAGGGGTCTAATTATGGTTTTGTTCATGATAATTTTTAATTTAATTTGTAGTTTGGATTTTAGAGAGATCGGAAAAGGTGAAGTCTAATATTAGCCATTTTTCTTTTGATTTTGAGGTAGGGGCCCAAGTAAGCCGTTTATCTAATAGAATGCCTTTAAACTTTATTTAAAATGAAATAATTTAAAACAAATTTTAAAGCTTAATAGACTCTTAGATTTTATAATTTTTAAATTTAAATTTTAGAGATTTTTATTTAGTATTTTTATAAGACTTAAATTGTAAATATATTTTTGAGGTAAGTAAGATCAATGTGCAAGTAAATAAAGAGATAAAATTTTTATTATAAAGTCAATTGTTTCATTCATAAAACTTAAATTAGTACAAAGTACATACGAGAATAATTTCTATACATTTTTGTCTTACATAAGTCTTAAATCATGTTAATTGATCAATATTCTGGTTACAGTATTTTGGTTGCAATATATTTGTTATTACACACGTATTATTGTAATAATATAATTGTATTAATGATTAGATATTTAATTTATTTTCAATTACATATTCGTTTTTTACTTAAGTAAATTGACAAAAATATTGTGAAATGTATGATAAAAATATTTAATCAATTATTTATTAAACTACTATAAGTAATAAATTATTATTCAATTTTTAATTTCTGCGAGTTTAATTTATGAATTAGTTATCTGATACAGTTGTTACATGTATTTTATTAGTATGTCCATACGATGAAGTCCTCGATAACACTCCAATTGAATAAGTTGATTCGGGCTTTAAGTTATAAACCTAAAGAACATCATAAAATTATGATTAATATCAACCATATATTGTTTATTCGTTCATTTTTTGCATTTGATATTCATTTTCAAATAATTTTTTTAAATTACCGTGTGATTATAATTTGGAATTTCTTCTGTAATTTTAATTTCTATGTCAGGTATACTGTCACAGCACTTAGTCATATCTTTAGAAGAAATTTCTTCGGTATTTATTATAAAGGATTTTAGTACACCATTGAAAATCCATGGAATGTCCCATTCCAATGTAATATGTTTGGAACCTATTGTTGTTGCCCTCAGATTTTCAGGTTTTTCTGAAACTATTTAAATTTGTTAAAATAATTGATGTCATTAAGTTTAACAATTTTTCCGCGTAATAGATCAGACACTTAAATTACAAGGATATGGAGGTACCTATATTATCTAAAAATGTTGAAAATATCACTTACATCCATCTTCAAAATTACTGTCAATTGATGCTGACCAGCCACCTGTAGGATAGTCTAGTGATTTAGCTTTCATCTAATGAATATAGTGATATGTAGATTGATTAAAATATTATATTAGATTGAAAAATATTAAAATATTACTTTAATTGTGTATTGATCATTAGGTATTAAGTCTTCTAAAGTAGTACAATAAAATGTTGGCCAACAAATGCATTTTTGAGGTTTTACAGTAATTTGTTTCTCAAAATCAATTTTCTTATTAATTACTGTAATAATAAAGCCATTGATATTTTCATGTTGTTCAGGGAAATTCCACCTGAGTTCAATCGATTTGAGCTTCAAATTTTTCTTGTAGACTGTTAAGTTATTTACTGGTTCTAAAACTAGAATGTTATTAAATCAATATTTATGTTATACTATTATCAAACTAATATATTTAAAAAAAAAAAATTGGTTTTATAAAGTATTTTATGTAAATGTTTATGATATGGGACACCACTAAATGTAAGTCCTATCCCTGGTAAAATTCAATAAAAACTCTATTTATGAATATTATCCAATAGTGGATACTTTTAAAGGTCTTAACAAATATAATATTAAAAATATGATAAATTTATACTTGTAGGTTTGAAAGGATTCCTTCTATCTTTGGATGGTATCTAAGTATTTATAATATTTTCACATAATATTATAGAATTTGGAAAAATTGTTCTAATAACGGTGACATAAATATGAAGTTGAAAAATATTATGTAAATGGAGTATAATTTGTATTTAGTAAATTTATTTATTGTAATATTACTTTATTTATATGTTATAGATTTATTAATTTTAAAACCATTGTTCAAGAATTCAAACTTGACCAATGGTAGAATTAAAATGTAACATTGCTAAGCAACATAAAATAAGAAAAACTTTGCGATAGTGGTGTCCTGTTGTATAAACTTGTACCAAAGATACATAGTACTTTAGTAAAGAAAATAAGTATTCAAACATTTGAATTTTGTCTTAAATGGTATTATTAATCCTTGTTCTGGATTGAATCCATAATTTGTCTTGACATAAACTTGTAATTCATATTTAGTGTCAGGTTTTAACTTGTCATAGTTAACTGTGTTATGTTTTGTTGTATTTAATTTTTGTGTGCCTTCAACTATATTCTATAACACATCAGCACATATAAATATAATAATTATGTCTTATATGTCTAATACTCTAATACATATGCATGTTAAATAAAATAGAAGCTAATACAAATATACCTTTAACACAATATGGTATCCGGAAAAAAATCCATTTAGTTTAGAACATTCATTCATATCTATAGTCCAATTAAAGGATGCAGTTTGATTGGTAACATATGAACTGTATTCATTATTAATTGGTATCAATTTTGGAGCTAAATAACAGTTTGAAATGTTAAGTAATATGTATTTTTAGTGTAATACTTGTATTACAATTAACTACCTGAAATAGATGTTTTTACATAAATAACATTTTCATAGTCATTGTAATTATATCCTTTAATTGTGGGCTCTACTTTAATTATGTATTGAGTATTAGGTTTCAAATCCCAAATATCTCTCTTTGTCTCATTGTAAACAAATAATGATGTCCAGTTGTTTGCAATAACTTTATAAGAACAGCTATAGTACCTATTCACCTGACATTTTAAATTTTTTGCAAATTATTTACCATTTTTTGTCAGCAATAATAAAAAACATGGGTACAGCAGTTGAGTATCTTTACACTTAGAAAAACATATAAATAAATAGTACAAATGAACCTCTGTGAAATCAAGTGTAAAGACCATTAGTCTTTTAGACTTTTAGAGTATGAGTTTAAGAATATTTTTTTTTTTTTTAATAATGTTTTTATATTTAGCTGTAATTGTATTAGTCAAATTACCTTGTATTTAACAATGTATGTCAATGTAGTTTCATATTCATCATCAATGTCCCATGTTATTATTAATGCACTTTGATTATCATGTAATTTTGTTTTAATATTTTTTATTTCAACAAATCCTACAAAATAATAAAATAAACAGTATGTGCTGTAAGTGATACATTTTATAAATATATATATACTACCGTAATGTTCAGTGGAAATATATGATATTTCTGATGATTTAACTTGACCTATAGCCGAAATTGCTGTCACATTAATTGCATATTTTTGACCTGATATTAAATTTTCAAATATATATCCATTTTTGTTCTTTGTTATTATTTCTTCTGAATAGCTTTTTTGTTGCATAATTGTATTATTGAACATCAGTTTCAATAAATATTCTGTTATTTTGCACTCATCTTCATCTTGGCTATAAAGCTACGTGTAATAATAATATATACATTGATTTGGTCTAACACAAAGTTATTATACCTATGAGCTTACTTCATTCCAAGTAACATTGATATAGTTTATACCACTTAATATGTTTATACCATAATCTGAAATTGTTGGTGCTACATACAAATAAAATTAATACTATTATGTTATTTTATTGTATATTATTTTAAATTTAGTTTATTTAATAATAACTATTAACTATACATTGACACAAAGTTGAGTATTTGATGATTTTTATATCCTCATTATTATAATTTCCATCTTCTGATATCAGTATGACACCAAATGAATAAGAAATTCCAGGTTTAAGATTTTCTATAATTTCCATTACAGATTCCTGATGTCCAATTTCTTTAAACTCCATGTATTGAAATTCAGAATCATTTAAAGTAGGCTTTAATAAATATATACATAAATTACTAGCTTCTTTAAAAATTATTTAAAGTATACACATTGTTTTTAATGGTTGAATTATTATTAACATTTTTTGTGTTAGTGTTACTCGTATATTTGATTTGTTTTGTAGAGTATGAGTTATACTTTTTTTTTCCTGTTTTGATCAAATAATATATGGTCACCTTAAGCATGGAAAACGTAAGTTCTTAACTACTTAATTATATGATATATATTTTTATTGTTACATATTGTAGGCAAATAATTGTTCATATTTAATGAGATCATATAATCATTATAACATTATAACCTAATAATTAACATTGTAATTATTACCTTGAAAATTATTTGGTAATACACAGGATTAATTTTGTTGCTACCGTTTTTATTTTCTAAGCTGAAATTTAGTTTTAACTTTATGGATTGGAAATTTGATGATTCTATTTGTAATGGCTTATTGAGCCATGGATACTCTGAAATAATAAAAGTAATATTTAATAATAACTTTATGAATATAGGTTAGGTAAAAACATTTACTTTCGTCACAATTTGGTGGAATATAACTTTTTTTACATCCTTCAGTGCAAACACCGGTAAACTTATCACAAGCTTCTGCATTACATCTCTCGGAACAATTTTGTTCACAGTTCACACCGTATGTTCCTCTAGCACATTCTAGACATTTTTAATAATTATCATATTAAATACCTATCTAGTTTATTTGTTTAATATTATAATGATGTTTTTGTAATATTGTTAAGTTGTAATGATTTTAATTTTTAATTTTTTTTAACTGAAGTACCTATTTCACAATTGTATCCTTTATATCCTGTTGGACATTTGCACCCAAAATTATTTGTACAAAATATCATTTGTTGACAGTACGTTTGATGCATTGAACACATTCCAGAGCAGTCAACACCAAATGTGTTTGACCCACATGCTATACATTATGTTATTTTTGTTATTAATAGTTTTTCTATAAGTTAAATTTAATTAATTTAATTATTTACCATAGTCACAAGTTTTCCCTTTGAAACCAGGAGGACATATACATTTATCATTATATGAAAATCCTCCATTCAGACATTTCAATGGTAAAGTTGACGATTGTGATGATGATAATGAAGATCTAATTGGAATAATACCTTTAAAATGTCCAAGACAATGTTAAAGAATGTTATTTTCATAAATTATATTATATAATTTAATTCCTATTTTTGTAACTAATTAAATTGTAAAACTGTCATTGTTATGCTACAAAAAAATATAGCTTTTTTTAGATTAGTAATACTTTTAGTAGTGGAGAAGATAACACCATATTTAAATCAAAATGTTTCTTATAATTCATATGACATTGTTATATTTAATGCTATCTGATGACAAAAAAAAATCTTTCAGTGTTATAATAAATTATAGAGTATGTTGTCTTAAACACATTATTAAATAATTTTAATAGTTGCTCTAATGAAAATGACCAACAGTCTCTTATCTTATATAAAATAAGACATTAATGATGGTTTCTTATTGGAAAATTAAGTATGACAATTTTTCAATTTTAAATCATTTATAATATCAATATCAATAATTCCTTCATTATAATTAAAATGTTATACTTAGATTTCATTAATTCTATTTTTACTTTTATGTTTTGTAAAATATTAAATTGTTGAAATAAATAAAAATGTTATGAATTGGTACCAAATGGATAGACGTTGAATTTAAGTGTTGATAGGGATATATTTTGAAATTCTTCTGTAGTGATTGTTAATATTTCTTCATTTGCTATTTGAAATAATTCATTTTTTTTTATAAATTTACATTTTATTATTCCATTATGACTATGTAATATGTTAATTATAATAAAGTATTCAACTGTGTTTACCATATGTATCTAAGCATTGAGCTATTCGTTTAATTCCAATTGTACAACCATTAGCATACACCGTTTCAGAAACATATTCATCATATTTATAGCCACTGTAATAATTATTTCTATAACGTAATACTTGCTTTACTTCAAATATTTTTTTAATTTTCATGTTTATACTGTAGGTTACATTTGTCATTAATAATTCACTTTTTTTGATAAGTACGGTTTTTAAATCTTTCTGCAAAATAATAACTTTGAATTTCAATTGTTTTAATACTTTGTACTAAAAATATATTGTTATTGTACATTTTTATTTAAAAAATGTAATATTATATGATATATATAAATTGATGAGTATGTAATGTATGTTGAACTGTACATAGATGTTATCAATATAAATAAAATCATTTTACCGCTTCCTGAAAATCATGTGAGTATACTGAATTCAAGTTATCCTCATTAATTATTTCCATTGAAAAAGTACATTTTGAAACATCTTGTAGTATATATGATACCGATATACATGTTTCAACTTTATTTTTTTGTTCCCAACTGACTTTAAATGATTCATCATTTTTTTTAGCATTCCATAATAGTAAATTGTAATAGTAAGGTGTGAATGCACTATGATCATCTGCAATAATAGTCTTTTAAAGTAAATATACTATAATACTATAAAAGAATACTGTTTTGTTTTTTATCAGTGTAAATTAAGAATGTAATTTAAAATAGTTTTTCTTTTATAATTTTGTTCAATTTTACTTCTGTAATATATTTTTTTTTATCATTTTTATGTAGTTAATTTCTTAAGTGGTAGAAAAAAAATATAAATTAACTTATTGTTTTTATACTTGTCATAGAAAATGTTTTGATGGTCCATTCGCCAGAATGATATTCAACCATGTTTTTTGTAAGAATATCATTTGGATATATTTTATCAGCTATAAATTCTAAACTTTTAGTTTTGGAATTTAAAATATATTTATTGAACTGAATTGGCATTCCAATAGCGTTAGTTCTTAAATGAATTTCAACTTTATTGTAGTATGTAGAATTATTGGAAGGACCAACTGAAAAAAAATGTTTGATTAAAATATTAAAACATTAAAATAACTATGAACTATTTACTTTGATATGCATTTTGAGTAAACTTTGATTGAACTTTATAAATCGTAGTAATGTCATAATCATCTAAGAAATAAAAATATTTTTTTCAATTAATTTATATATGAGAAAAAACAATAATGAGTAATCTGAAAACTCAAAAATAAACTTTCTATTAAAAATTAAATGAAAAACAGTTCTTTTAGTCTTTACCTATGACAAAATTACTTATCAATATTATGATTATTGTTATTATTATTTATTTATTAATAACAGGCACTGTTGCCACATAGGCTATTTTACGATATATTATTGTTATATAGAAAATCAATTTTATCTGTTCACCGATGACGAATAGGAACGGAACAATTTGACTACATGGGAGTGCAGGAAGTTGAAGTTAATTATTAGGGGAAGTCTCTATGGCCGAATTGGTATGGTGCAATGACCATAGAGCTCACATAAAATCGGACGAATACTTAAATCTAAAAATTCAGGGCACAACTTACACTTAACTTAAGACTACGTGACGATAAGGTGATGGTAACGATGATGGTAACTGTACTGGAAAAAATGGTCTCGATGTCCTGGACGGCCTCTCACACGCCACTCTCTCACCGGGCGCTGGCGGACTTACGTGTGGCGTTGTATGATATGACGACCCGAGCGGATGGTGATCAATGTATAATAATCGTATAATAAGAACTCACGAGATTTTGTTAGATGGTGGACACGCAGACAAAATAAATCACAACAACGAAATGAGATCTTTTGTAGTTTATTTGTCTTGAATGCTCGGTGAATATAATGATATAGTATGATTATAATTCACAATTTAGTATTACACAAAATACCACATCGGTGCAAATAATAATAATAATAATAATAACAATAAGAATAAAAATGATCACGTTGCCGCAATGGCAGACGAGTAAAAAAGTATTATAATTCAAAGATCGGCTTCACTAGCCATAAAATACAAGAACAAAAAAAATGTTGGTAGGAAAAACGATGAGGTGCTGTAATAGCGAAAACCAAACGACGACGAGTTGCTGTAATAGCGAGAGACGAACACGACGTACGGCCGGCGCGATATCGCGACCGACGAACAATTATATATATATATACAAAATAAAAATAAATATAAATAATCGATTACATAACGTTACGATCCCAATTAAATCGATTTACATAATTCACGCGCACAACACATAATCAAAATTCACAAATACGCTAAATAATGGACGGGACTGGGAGATAAGATAGGACCGTCATCGCTGCAGTTATTATAATAATAATAATAATTTAAAACTACTGGCACGGTGCAAACAGGCACTTTTATAAAATAAAGAAAAATGTGATATTTACATTTTACATTTTTCTTAATATATTATATAAAGTTAAAATTGAGTTATCGATGGGGCTAGAGAAACTACATATCATTAAAGTGACGTAACATCCTGTGAAGTGGATGATTGTATCCATAACTGGTGTTTTGTGGAGGAACATAATATAGTGAGTTGGATCTAGTTGAGTAAGATGGTACACAGAAAGGAATCATTGATTAGAGGTTGAGAACATCCAGGGAATCATTAAGAATTGATGATATAAAAACATGGTCAGCAGCAAGACGCCTTGAAGATAAAGTAGGAATATTTGCCATGTCATGCACTATGGAATAATCATGTTGTGGGTGATGGATTTTGGCAATGTATGAAAGATATGCTAATAACTTGTTTTGAACACATTCTAGTTGTTGTTCATCCTTAGCAAAGTGTGGATGGCAGACTATTACTCCATTTTCTAAGACAGAACATATTAAACTCACATATGACGAACGTAGACATATTACAGAGAAAATTTTAGTGTGTTGTTAAGAAAACTTAAAACGTTAAGAGCATTACCAATTATAATGTTCATGTGATAAGCAAAGTTTAATGAATGGGTTAGGTAGATATCAAGGTCTGTGTAAAGAAAAACACGTTCAAGAGCACAGAAATAAATACTGGTGGTAAACGGGAGTATGACTTCTGGAGAAAAACACAATATGGCACTTATTGAGGTTTAAGTTTAGCCCTAAATGTTGAAGCCAATAACATAAAATGTCTGTTTCGGATTGAAGTATGAGGCAGTTATTTGGAGAATCAATACTAAAGTAGATTTTAATGTCATTGGTGTATAGGAGAAATTTAGCATATTTGAGCCGTTTGCCAATTGAGTTTCCTAATAGAATAAACAGAAGAGGACTTAAATGAGCTCCTTGCAGGACACCGGATAGCACATTTGTCAAATTTGACGTACAACCAGATAATTTTACAAATTGTTTTCCATTAATTAGGTAGGATTTTAACCAAGAGAGAAGAGGGTTACCAAGACCTAATAAAGAGATATGAGTATATGACTGTATACAAATTTTGGGTTGTAATCATAGAATACACTGAGTTGTATAGCTATGGTAGGTAGTGTCTACAACATAATTGGGGCACCAATTTACTTATTGGCCTATATGTATACAAATCAGACTGGTGAGATGGGGGCTGAGAAAGGTTTTTTTCCAAAATTAATGAGTCATTACACAAGATTTTTCGGTTATTTTATCTTAACTTCTGTCAGTTTTAAAATGTGTCAAATTTAATAATATCAGTTGACAGTTATTATTTACGTTGGTGCAGAAATGTTTTTTAGATTATGTTATACTAAAATAGTTTAAGATCCTACAAGTTTTATTGCTTATAAAATAAGTGTGTAGCATCCTAGAAGGATGGTATTACCCTAACGTACATCGCACGATGTAGCAAATCTGTGTTCAGCAAAACCGATTTTGTGATTTGTGTTGTTAGTTTTAATATAGAATAGATGAAATGTCATCTATTCTGTGGTTAGAATATTAAAATTGTTAGACCAATGATTAAACTTAAAGGGAAGAACATTATCTGTAATCTGTGCGAGGTCTTAGGTTTTTTACGATATTTTGATTTTTAAGCGAGTTATAAATACAACTAGCTTAACAATAAAAATATTGTAAAAACCTATGACATCACACAAATAATATTCTTCCTAAAAGTTTGACAATATTTCAGTTTATAGCAGTTTACTCTGATATTTAATAAAACTAATAAGACAAAATTAGTTTTACTTAATGACAATTTACTATTTTGTAGGTACATTTGTTAGATGGTGACAACACATGCGGATGTGGCGTCCTCTAAAACGCATTCTGGTCTGAATAAATACCGCACAACTTTTTTTTATCAACTTTTAGTACCTACTAATCGACGCTCCTCAGTAATAGATCTAAAATTATTATTTTGAACCTGAAAAGTTATAGTTTTTGTGGTATATTGTTTTTTTTATTTCACAAACTATATAGTATTTATAAATAGGTACATAGTTATGTATTACAGTATAAGGGCAATGGATACTAAATTGGATAATAAATAATATAAGCACAACTTGTACAGTATGTGCTTATGTATATGGTTTTAATTTTTAAATGTGTAACTATGCATTTTAAGTTATAGAAATTTAAAAATATTTACCTGTATGTAATCTTAACTCAGCATCATCAGAGGTTGCCAATATGTCTATAATGAAAATACCTAGAGCGAATATTATAATTTTCGATTTCATATTACTAAAACAGATTGATTTTTAATTTATGATCAAAATGTGTTTAAAAATAAATTCTACTTTCTTAGTGTAATTAAAAAAAGCAAAAACAAAGTGAATGAAGTTATGATAAATATATCTATATATACTTGTAGTTCTTTACTATCAGGAGGATAATTAATTACATTTCGATTAAATTTGTTATTTTTTTACTGATATAGAGTGTTTATATTGATTTATTTCAATATACAAATTAGCATCTTAACTTTGAACTCTTTTGTTTAGGAAATGGAGTTTGATCTTCTTGACCCAATGTAATTATTGTGTATATTCTTAAAAAAGCGTTTGATCGTCCATTATTATAGTGATTTTCTAATAAGTTTGTTATTGAATAAATAGATATATGTCAGTTATGTGATCTTGGTTCATCAGTATAATATACCTGTGTACCTATAGCAAATGTATAAGACATAGACCATTTTTTTTTCATCAATTGTATACCTAAAATTATACATTGTCCTTCTAAAAGCTAGTAATAAGAACCTAGGTAACAAAATAATTTTATCAAAAATATCTTAGGTGTAGGTATTACAGCTATTGTTTTAGTGTAATTTGAGCGTTATGACTTATAAAGCAAAAATGCTCAATAAAAAAAGTTTTTTTGTCAGCGTTAAATAGTTATATAATTTTATATTTTTATATTCAACCCGGAACTCATACATTATTGTAAATTTCAATACTTCTATATTTAACCCATTCATTATGTTAATAATTATTATTAAACATACCTATAAATCTACAAAAAAAAGTATTTTATTATTAACGTATTTTTACTATTTTGCTGAAATCTCGGTAAATATACGTATGTATTTTTTTCCGGGTCTTCCACAACCTTATTGACTCATTTGGTTAATGGACTCAAATTACCTGGTCCCAATGTGAGTCTAACAATCGGTGACTAGGTACTGTAGGTACATCGTGTCGTGTATACCTAAGTCATAATGCGAAATATTAGGTGTGTTATAATAATAATCATACAATCGGACCTGTATGTAATTATTAATTTGTATGCTACTTATTATCAAGTCTACGATACCGTCGAAATCATAGACGCCTGGCTACTATTTGGACATATTTTCGGTTTCGGCTGGGAAGAAAAGGGGGACGGGCGAGGGAGCGGGAAAGGCAAAGCGCAGTGGCAACGCAGCGTCCTGGTGGTAGGCCTAGTGTAGTAAAATATCCTCTTGGCGAGGTGTTTGTTGCGGTCGGTGTTTGCTAAATGGGTTGTGCGATCGCTGCGGGCCGACGGTTGATCAATGACCACCGTATGTGCGTTATACGCGCAAAACGGTGTATACGTTTTCCGGGCAATCTATCATCTCGCGTACAGCATTTGCATAATATATATTGAGCCGCACCGACACACCACGGCGTACTGCCCGCCGTATGGAAATGTTTGTGTTCGCCTACTGCACGCCGCCGCGCCGCAGCTGTTGCCCGGCTCGCACGCGTGCGCCAGTGCGGTGCGTCCGGTTGTTCGCATGACTAATTGCTTTTTGTAGCCAAGTGCAACTGACTGCGGTTTCGGTACGTTTTATATTTCGGACGTGAAACGGCCTGAAATGTTCATCATTCGCATAGAATTTGCTTATTTCCGCTACGGAAAGCTTTAATTTTTAACCTTGTAACTGCTGTATTCTCCCGATTCAGAAACTGTTTGTTATGTAAACACTATTAAAATGTATTTATACACATTTTTTTCTCACCAAATTGTTTGCATGCTTGTAGTTTTGCTTTTCTTTAGTTAAGGTCGGCCGAGTAAACATTTTTCTTTAGAAAATAAACTAAAAAAAAAAAATTTCCAAAGAAAATATCCCTCAACCGGCACCCCTCGTATCCTCTAATATAGGTGTCCTTGTCGAAGTATGACTTAAATCTCATTGTTCGTCGTTCGGTTGATTACAGCGGCAGTGTAGCTCCTGACTGCTCAACGAATTCGGCTCTAAAAGTCAGTTGATCAATTAATTAAACAAGAATGTTGCTGGAGTTCGTGTGGACAATAAACACTATGATGGCTGTATTTTATTTCAGCCTTCAGGATAACATTTATAGTTAAAGAATCTTTTGAAATAATGTTTGAAATTTTTAGCGCGCTAATTTCTAATCAGTAATCACATACTATAAGTCATCCTTTTAGTTACACACCTGGTGTTCTCGTTTCTAACGCTTTTCACGTATAAATCGTGTGGTTTTTTTTTGCGTGTATTCTAGTTGGACGTCTGTTGCTAAAATAGTATTGCTGAAAAATGCTCAATCTAAACTGTACGCCGTCGGTGTCGTGTTTAAAAAATTTAATCACGCGTGAATTTTATTGAACCTCGTGCTTTCACTACAATCACTTTTTATTTTTACTATCATAAGTTATACTTATATGTATTTATATTTTATCAAGTATCGAATTAATTGTTTTGGAATTTGATTTAAATAAAATAATAAGGTATGAGTTCTATATTTAAAATAAATATATGTGTTATGTGGTTGTTAAAACTTAAGTCTAAAAATGTTTTACAGTTTTCCTAGAAAAAATTTTATCAAATAATGATAATTTAATATTTATTTGTCTGGATATAGTGTTCGTCTAAAATATATTTAAATAAAAATTACTATTCATTTTAATCAAATATTAACTATATATTATTATATAGTACATACTATATGTCATATGATATTTTACATAAGGTGACTTATAGGTAACCTAAAGTGTCGCTTGAAAATATATTATTAATTGTACTTTTTTTTATGCAAGCAGACTTATAAGTTATAGTAACAGTGTAACACAGCTCTAATTTAACTCGGTCAGATATAATTTATGTGATTTTTAAGTAATTATTTTAAATAGTATTTTAGTATAAGTGGCAATTTTGCAAACTTAATAAACTATATTTATAAATAAATGTTAATATTACATGAAATTACTAATTAATACGTCATTTTTAAACTTTGTTTTTAAACATTAATTATTATTTTAATATTTTGGAAAGTAGGTATTTGTGTTTTGACGTAAGACTTGCAAATATTTATTCAAGATTTTTGTTAATTAAAATAATAAAGTAGATTTCTTGTGTAAATATAATAACAAAATATTTTTTCATTCTTTATTAAGTAGTAATTCCATTTTTATTGAAAATAATTCGATATTATAATATTTATCAAAGTATACCGAGTAATAAAATTACTACTTGACTCAGTAGACGGTAAAATATGTGATGTGTCATAATATGTGTGTCGTGTAATGCCACATCATCATAATTTTTATTTTTGTGTGAGTACTTCAAGTTTTATCACAAATGTAGCAAAATGGAAATTACTGGTATCTTGAAATGCATTGTTGACGTATACTTTCGACACGTTTAAACCTCAAAGAAACATCTATAGTGTTTAGAGTTAAATTAATGTGCCAACACCGAACAATTGTATTTATTCTGCAATAATCAAGCTGTAATGTAATACTAAACCTACCAAGTATTTATATTTTTCATTTTTATTTTATATTTCAAGGCTTAGTCTTTAAATAAACATTGTATACAATCAGGCCTAACAAGAAGAGTGGGAGAAGGTAACTCACCCTGAAATTTGGAACTGCTCTGCTACCGACAAATCTTTTGGTATAATATATAGGCAAAACATTTGTGTGAACCCAAGGTACTACCCTGGGTTTCTATCAACATCGTCGTGTCGGAGTTAAGGATGTACTTTTCATTTTCATGTCATCATCCGGTCAGGTATTTATTTTTGGTATACGTGTGTATAGGCTTAATTTCATAGACTGGCATTTCGAAATCAAAATATTTTTTATCACAACATTCCTATTCAGTTTCATTCAAAAGTATTTTTTTAGTCGCCTCGGACGTCACGTTTACCTATAAGCGTATGTCCAACACTTATAATTTACATATCATGTGATCGTCGGGAGAAGCGAGCCCATTATGTTATGTGGCTTCTGCGGCTGTAGGTACATCGTTTCTGTCTGCCTAAATCATCTTATTCGAAGAATATAAAAAATATGATCGGTCACTCTGCAGATGAAATAATTCGTACGTCATAATGCGTATAATTATCGCCCTTATGTGTAATATAAGTAATTCCAATAGACCATTCACACACACGCACACACACGACAATGTGAAGTATTGTTATTTTATTCAGTACCGTTGAAAAATCAATTTCATCTGCAGGACGTCCTCACTCCTTATTATGAGTTACAGAATTGCTCAACGGTCATTGACTGCTAGGAGCCATGTGTTCAAGCTCTGTTGAGCAAATTATTTTCGTGGTTATTTATAATTATACTACATTTCAAGTGTTCAATTTTTATGAACGATAAGAAAAGTTGTGAGGTTTAGTTTTTGGAAACAATGTTAATTATTGGTTTATTAGTGTTTTCTGATTTTATTATACTGTATGAACCTGATCTGATATTATATCCCTACTTATATTTTAACTATCATTTATTTATTTATTTAATAACGAATTCTTAAATTTATTTTTGTTTACCTTAATAGTATTCTAATAACGACAAAAAACTTTTTATATAGGTACAGTGCAGCATTTAAAATCATACTTAAAATACACTGTATTTTGTAAATATTTACTGACGTGAAGGTTAACTTATTAAATATATTACATTGTGTAATTTTTGAATGATTCGTAAAATTGTACTTTGTCTTTAGTCGTCCAAAGACCAAAGTTTGTTTCAATGTCTCAACTCAACACCTAAATAAAACATTAAATGTGTACATATCATTTTAAAACTTAATAGTTTAGACTTTAGAATGTTTAGATAAATAAATAAGAAAACCTATTGTTCTTGATTGTCAAAAATAGTTTAAGTATTTTTTTAAGTGGTGGCAATCCAAGTACGAGAAAGGTGACTCTTTTTAAATAATACATTTTTATAATTCTTCGGTCGCAACGCCCTGCAAAAATCGTAATGTCTTGGTCTGATAACTTCAGCGCGTGCCAAAAAAATGAAATAAAACCCAATGTTGCATCCTTCGCAAATATTTAGTACTTACGATGATCAACATGAGCCAATCGATAATCCCTTTAACCGACAAATATACAATTTCGTTATACCTATTAAGATGTCTTTATACCGTCAACTTGAAAGTATGTTTAAAAAGGTATTAATTAATTTGTGTGTACTTTATAATGTTTAGCCTGGAACTTAATTATATTATAATAAATAATACATTTTAGAAATTTGTGTTCCTATAATATATATATACTATACATCGTACTTTAATTTATTAGAAATTCTTCTCGAGTCCTAAACATATTTATAACGATTACGTAACACTGTAACAGTATAATCCAGCAGTTTGTCAATTAGATAAACATTTATCAAACACTTCATATAGTCTATACTCTATACCTATTCGTATTCGGTTCTCTTTCACTTAAAATTGTGTTGCCGAATTGGTTTTTTATACATACAGAGATAACAATATTTATAATTTAATTTGTATGCATAGTACATTCATATATTGTATAGGGCATATGTAGCTATTTTTTATTGTCGATGTTGTTCATTATTTTCATCTGCTTCAGTATCACACTTATTTATATAGAAATTGCTACAATATAGGTAAAGCAACATTTTAGAAGATGAGATACTTCGAGCTATGTTTAAACAATCTCACTCGTATATAGGTACGAAAATTCATATTTTAGTTTTATTACTTTTGGAACGTCGATAAAATTAGTAAATTGTCGCGTAAGTTGTTCCTGAAGATGTTTGTAGTGTAAACAACGAACCCTATTAACAAGGTTGTGTAAATGTTACTTTCATTTAAAAGACGCGAGAGGGGTCCCTCAGAAAGGGACGTAAGAAGATTTTTGTTAATATTGTATGTATAAGATTCGCGCTTAAAGACTAAAGAGCTATTTTATATATCTACCTGTACCAGTTCGTATATGTAAACTGTACACATTACACATAATAAATAGACCGTTAAATGTTATTACTTATTAGTTATTAGGAATAATTATACGTTCGCTGGGAGGGTATTTCTGATCAAGGGGCGTTAGTTATGTGTGTATGCACCCTGCAAACATGCAAAGGCTATAAATGACGTCATCGCAAGGGGGAGATGGCAAAGAAATAATGTAAAATATATACATGTATATGGATTGAATTAACCCGCTGAGTGATGGCGGAAATCGTTAATCATATAGCCGTACGAATTAATTCGAATTCTTTGTTATATTATACTTAATTGTTTTAGATTTCAATCTGCATTATATACAGTTGAGATTACTTATATATATAATTATTTTATTATTTCATTAAAAAAATAAATCGAAAGTAATAATACATAATATACACTGTATAGTATACACCTACGTTACATATTATAATTTATTTGATAAAAGAAATATACACCTTTTTATTTAAAATATTAAAAACATTTTTTTTATTATTATTTATGTAACGACGTTATGTTGTGTTACATATGCTTAAATAGTATAGGTACATGTAGGCTTTACACTCAATACCGATACGTTTTTTAATGGACGGTGAATTGTGAACGTTTATTGTGACTTTAAATGAAAATACGTCTCGTATTTTTCATTATTTGTTTCGTTGAACATAACTGAGCAGTGTACATAATTCTTTGGACTATAAGTGTATAACAATTTATATAGTATATATATATATATGTATATTTTTCTTTACAAATACCCGATCACGCGTTATTTGGTATACCGCTTGGATATCATATTTTAAAGAGTTATGGAGTGCGTTTTGACAATAATATACTCTTATACCGTTCATAGAGAAAAACGTATTTTGTTGATATAAATATTTTAGCTTGATTAAAAGTAGATTTTTCTGGTTGAATCGCTAAAATCACTTAAAAAAATGAAAATGATATGTATACGTAGTTTGTGAGTGTGTTTTTTCATTCTGTAGATACTTATATATTTTTATTCGTTTTTTAAGACAATTCGGGCGTTGTTTTATTATTTCAGCGTTTAGATTAAGATTTGAAACACCCTTAGGAAACTCCTTTGGACATCATTTTCAAACTCTTTGTGTAAATTCTATATACTGTAGCCGTTCAATTTTTTTTTTTAAAAATATAGCTTTAGACTTATTTCACTTATTCGTATAAATTATATTTATATTTATTTTGTATGTTTCAGTTCCGATGTCGAACAATCAAAACCAGCAAGACACCTCGGTCGTTGAAAATCAAAAACTGTCAACACAGGTAACCAAATTATATTTTATCGAATTTAACGTCTTATTATGAGTTTTCACATTGTATACCTATACTTAAAAAATAATCAAGCCGGAATATTGAAAATATTAACTAAGAAAAAGGCAATTATTATAACATGTCCTTTAAGCATGATCATTGGAATTGTTCTATAAGTACCAATACATTTTTATTAATTACATACGTACAGACAATTATTTTCATTCCATTTTACTGTCACCATTGTTCATAATGTTATGTGATACCGAATATCAAATCGTTGGAAGAAAGGTTACAAATTATAAAAAAAATATAGTTGTGGTAATTTAATATTGTTTTGTGTGTAAGCAAAACGACTTGTTTGTGACCACAAAATATCATTTTCTCCATCTTCCATGTAAAACATATTCTTTCAATGTAGAAGTACCATATACGAGTACTTACTTGTGGGTAACTTGTTAATGGAATAATTTTTAATATTTTATTAATTTAAGAAACTATTTCATTCATTGGGTACATAATGTTATAGGTTATAATGAAAACTTTTGTTAATGGTGACGCGGAACTTAATAAAATATCTAAATTTACAATACCATATATTGTTCTTGTTAAAATGATAGTTAATTTGTTATTTGGTGGTGCGATTATAATGGCAAAAGTGTAGAAAATAAAGAATAAGCAATTTCAATTCCCTACATAATAAATAATATATTTTTTTATGTACACGCAAGTATTTTAATGTTTTCAAAATTATGTAGTGTAAAAAGGCATTGTAACTATTGTAATTGCAGATTTGATTTGTATGTGGTACTGATCAAATACGGCATAAATACCTAATAACATTGAAATTTCCATTTTAAAATTATTTAAGGTGCTCAATAAGGAAATAAACCTTAAAGTATGAAGTACAATTAGACATTTTACGTTTTTTGGTCTGTGCACTGAGCATGTAACACATACATACCCGTTTGTTAGATAATATTCATTAATCTCATAAACTACCAGAATACCTATAAGGAATGAGTTATGCTTCATGTATCTTAAAGGAAATAGGTAGTAGTGGATATATAACTAACAAGTCTAGTATTGTGATGCATAATAATTGTATAATAGTTTAATTATACTGTATTTTATTATTAAATAATATATTGGTCAGAGGATATTTATAAGTGTGATAAAAACATATTTTTCAACGCTATTAAACGAGTGGTGTTTTTAAACACTCGAAAAGAAAAATAACTTCTAAGCAGTAAAATAATCTCAAATACTAGTGTATTGTTTATTTATATCTACGAATACATTATTATGTTTTATTATATAATTGTATAATACTCCGCCAGAATGGAGATTGTTGTAAATATCAAGTATCCTATTAATTTATCAGTATACAATTAATAACTTAAGACATTTAATAAAAAGTATTGAATGCGTGCCGTTATTTTATTTTTTATTAATTTGCTATAGTTGTATCTATATGAATGTATAGATGTATTACAAATATATACTTATAATTATTAACAAATGTATTTCAATGATCACATTATCGCATTATAATCATTTTTTTTTAGAAGTTCTTTATAGATTTCTCATATTTAGTGGCTTTTGTGGACATTAATACTGAACAAGATTATTTTATAGAATATAGTAGTCGTCATGAGACGTGAAATATATTTTTTTGTCATTGAATTTGATGGGCTTACGACTTTTCAGATCATAATAAGTATCTAGTGCATCTCTAACTATTGTACCATATAGTAAATAGTTTAAAGTAGATGTCATGAATTATGTACAATAACAAAAATCCTAAGCTTTTTTTTCTTGTAAAGATCTCGTGGTGACTTTGGGTGTAATAGGTATATATTATACATATAGAACTTGCCACTTCCACGTAACGTTCGAAGGGTCGTAGGTAGCATCAAAGTTAAGATTATTGTTTATCGTTTCCTATTCTAGCTAAAAAACAATATACGAGTATGTGTATTATTTGTCGAAACCGTATTTTGTGGACTTAGAGAAACAACACGATCGGGCGGCATTTGAGTTGGATTGAGTTAGATCACTGATCAGGTTTAATTTCGAATTTACTGTTGGTTTAACTGTCAGATGTCAATAGGTTCGGTAGGAATATGATCGTGTTTGACATAAACAAATTAATTGAACTTTATTCAAACTTTTAAAATTATAAAACATATTTTTTCAAAAACACATTGGTCAAAAAAATTTAGGATAAAAATATAAGTATCTGTATAGGCGGCCTTAATTATTAACTAAGAGTAGCGTACACTCTTATTGGAGTAAAATTCAAAACGGGTATGTGTCAATATATAACAATGTTTACACGACAACCTGACCCATAAGCTCTATTACCCATTACTCTGTGATGCAATATGCTGCAAACCAATCAAAGTCTTACCAACTTATTGTGTGTTATTTAATACGTTCGTGTTAACAATCATGGAAAACGCGTTATTGTAGTGTAGCATTTCTAATACTATGGCTTTAATAAACGTTAATTAATATGATTTTTTCGTTTTATATTTATAACTGTCATACAACAATCTCCGACACGACCGTTGTGTTGGCGTACACATGTTATAATTAAACTATCAGATAAATAATTATAAATATAGAATATCTATTTTTAAAGAAACTAAATATTGCATACTTTTGCAAATATTATTCTTAAGGGAGGGTCTTTCTTTAAAAAAATATTCAAACTTCAATTACCTGCAGATATGAAATAGATGAAAACAGTTTATTGGAATATAATTAGGTAGATTACTATTTGATTTAAGTATTTTGATTACCAAGAGTAAATACCTTGGAAATTTAATTTATGGTAATTTGTACATTTTTAGATCGGAGGATCGTCAATACTGTTGGAACTGCAATAGTCGAATAAGTCCTCGATGTGGCCGTCGGCTGAGCAAGTATCCAGCTCGCTCCGTTTCGGTACCTCCAGCGAGAAACATCCATAAATCAGTGCCATGTATTAGATCTAAGTCAATGCCATATCGTGAAAAAAACGACTACAAAATGCCTACGAGTAAGTGATGAACGAGCTATTTAAAAATTATGTGAATATGTGATAGGTATATGATAAGTGCGTACGCTGGAATTTATCAAGCTAGATGCAATCATTTTTTTTCGAGATAATTAAAGACTTAATTGTACTTGAAATACAATTTAACCTTCCCTGGTAACAAATTAAATGAAAGAATAAAATCTCGTTCTAAAATATAAATCCTAATTAGTGTAATTATATATAAATAGAATTTCAAACTAAACGAATATCATTAATTATTACTAAAATTAGTTATTAATTAATATATTATTAATAATAACAATATTGATTACAAATTAATTTTATAATGATTGACATCTTGTTCTTATATCTAATGACCAAAAAATACTATGTAGGTGATTTGTACCCGTACATTGCCCAAGTTTATATTTCTTTAAATTTGTACTTCAATATTTGTTAAAAAAAAGTGTTAGGTGTTTAATTTATAATTTGCTCCTTAAATATTTATTATGAAACATAATATTTTAAAAATTTGTCTTACTTACTATGTATCACTCGCCTTCCTGTGGGTGTTGCCCCAAACAATATATTAGCAATAAGATTACATTTTTATATAATTTTATTGTTGACATAGATTTTGAAAATTCTTCGATCAAAACTTGTTTCTCATTATCGTCGCTGCACCCCTCTACGGTAAATGTAGAGGGTGGACAGCAAGCGGCACAGAGACCTTATAATAGCCTTACGAAAAAAGTCAAGTAATTATACTTAGAATTTCTACAAATTAATTAATTATACATTTTAAATATACAGATTTGATATAAACGGGAGTTTTTTTTTGTAGGAAAAATGAAACTACGAATCAGGATTGTTGGAGAGGTGACAGTAGTTACGAATTCTTGTCTAGCTTAAGGACAAATTATCAGTATCTTATGGACAACAACTTGATCGAAAGCTGCAGGGTAAGTTTTTAGTTTTTTATAAATATTTGGTTGAGTTAATATTTTGTAAAGAACTGGAAAAAGACAGTACTAACATATTTCATGATTGTATACTTGGTTATAACTTTTTTGCGTTTACAGTAATTTTATGTATATTTTATTCTATTTCTCTAAGCCCATTTTCTTTATCCTCTCTCATACCAATGTTTTAATTTAATAAATATAGAACGAGAGAAGCAGTTCCATAGATCCGTGTATAAAAATTGAATTTGTTTATGAATGTAAACTAATTAAAATATAAAATATTGTACTAACAGAAAAATATTAATTTTCTTCTGTACATAAGTGTCAGTAAACATGTCCAGGAAAGTGGTAATATATTCAAATATATACTCTAATCCTTTTTGAGTAACTGATTTCCATACTTAGTTTTTGTTTTACACATACATGTTATCATTTTGAATACTGTTGTCAACTAATGTAATTTTATCTGTATTTAATATTTGTCCACAGGAAGTCGGATGTGACCTTAATAATACTTCACCGATTCAGGACTGGAATGTTGAACAGTTAAATATCTACATTAAAGAATTGGAGAAAAGTTTTTGTTCTTCTACACCAAAAACCAATAGTTGCAATTTGAACGAAAATTTAAAATCACCCAAAAGACTGGTATAATTTGATTAAAATATTCTATAAAAAACAAGATTAACATTTTTTTTAATGTTTAGAATATGAGCGAAGAAGTTTGTAGACTGAATATATTGCGCCATATAGCGCAGCTATCCAAAAGACTGCCACACTGTCGAGAACCATCAATGAACCAAAGCTACTCTTCAATATACAATGCACATTACTTAGGTCATTATTGATGTGTAGTATTTTAATTAAGTATTGATTATTTATAAAGTATATATATATATACATATATTATTCAAGCTTCCTTCGTATATTTGGTATTAATATATTTTAATACACTACTGAGCCATAATACTTTAAATTCTAATTTCCATAAGTTATTTTTGTTGTAAAAGCATACATATTATGGTTGGTACTTGCCTTGATTATATATCAACTATTAAATTGAACAGTTCCCATTCAGTTAGTAAATATTGTTGTTCTTTATCATCTCTTTATGTCTTCTTCCCTAAATATATGGAGTTGACCAACCTCGTGTTCCACCTATACTGTGTATAGTCTCCTACCTGTAGCCCACATACACCTTCAATGCCATCTCAACATAAGTATTGAGTTTCCTAATATTCACTAAGTACTTCTCCTAATTCACAAAAAGATTTATCTACAAATTATTTCTGAAAGCAAACTAATTCTTATCTTTAATACAGTGGTTCCCAAACATTTTTCAATCTCTGCACATTATTATTAGTTACTATAAATCGCGGTACATTTTGGATAAACATTTTCTATTTTTCAAAAATAAGTACTCTAAGATCGAAAAACACTTACGTGATTAATCAATACAGCTTTATAGGTTCATAGATACCATGATTTTCATAAGGATTTTCTTTATTTATATATAACGATATGACACTAACTACTTTTGTTGACATTTTATAAAAATTTCATAACTTTCAAAACTTTAGTTTTTTTTTGCAAAAATAAGAACATAAAGAGTTCAACCAACCTTATTGAAAATGTTGTTTCTACTATATCTACCATCTTTAGAATTATAAACTGATTTACCAGACTTCTTTCACTCAGAATCATTTTTTCGAGAGCAATGTTACAATGACTTCAATTTATCTCACCCAATCTAGGAGTTTGGTCCGCGTTTTGATCTGTTTTTAATTATATTTAATATTTTAAATGTTTTTTTTTTAAATAAATTGTTAAATTTTTACAGCATACCTTTAAAATTTCACGGCATACCCTTTGGGAAACACTGCTTTAATATCTGATGTATAAAGGTTGTTAAAAATTGTATATATATTAATTATTATACTTGTCTATGTTCTAAACAAGAAGATTGATTTATTGGAATCATTTTTTGCATATATATATTTTGAAATAATCCTAATACTTATCTTGAAATACACTTATAATAATTAATACCAATAAATGTATTACTTTATTACTTGTGAATTTTTAATGAGTAATAATGAAATAGATTTTTTGTTAAATTTTTGTCTTAATTGATTAGAGTAATAACTAAAATAATGAACCTGTTCAATCAATTAATCAACCAATAGATATATTAAATTTTAAGTTCTACAAAATAGAAGTATATTTTTATATAACATTAAATAATTTAAACTGTACCTTTTAAAAATAAAACTGAAATAAGAATTCAATGTTGTAAAATAGCGAAAAAACTTAAGTTTATTTAACTATGTATATTTAAAAAGTATGTTTTACACAAAGTACATTTACTTCTTAGTAGGAAATCTGAACATAACATAAACATTTTTAATATTGAATTAACATTTAAAGAAGTGAATATTTGATTTTTCAGTTTTTTCTTCTAATTTTAAGTAGTCTGTATTGTAAAAATCCCCTCTTAATTAATAATCCTTTTCATAAAATTCATGCCATATTATTTATTTATTGTAAGTTTTACCTGTTATTGTTATTATTACCTATAATTTTTACTTCTATTAAGTTTAATACTTACCTTAAATATTTTTTTAAAATATCTGAAAAAGGCATTATTTCATACATTTTGATAATATATTTAATACTACTTATTTGATTTGATAAGATGCATCAAAAATTGTTGTGTGCCATTTTTAAAATTTTGAAATATGTATTAGTATAATTATTGAGGTAGATTAAGAATAAGATGTACCAACTATCTAGAAAAATAATAGTGCAGTTGTATTATTTACCCATTAGATTATTTAAGAAAAGCCATTCTTGCATTGACTCCTTTTTAAAAGTGAGTTATGATTATGTATAATATTCAGTTTATAAAAACTCTTAACTCACTTTAATATTTAAATATCGTAAAAAACATTAGAGTAGACACGGATATTATTCTATTTAAGTTTAGTAATTGGTCTGTATACTCTAATATAAAAGCTAACAACACAAAATTGGTTATACTAAATATAGATTTGCTATGTTATACATTTGTTTGACTGAACCTATTCAAGTCCTCTTAAAAGTGCAATGATTTATTTACGATTATAATATTATATATTTAAATTTTATATTCTGAGTAAGTTAAGAAATATTTTGGTTTACAAGCTTTTTTATTTTAACTCTTTGGGTCAGTGAAACATAATAGTTAAGATACAAAATCTTTCAAAATGGTACTAGGAAGATAATTATTTTCATAGAATACTTTTACATTTTTCTCAGTTACTGAATGGAAATTAATTTAATTAAAGTTAATTTTAAAGATATTCTTTGTATAAATTAAATATTTCTAAATCATAATCTACATTTTTCATATGTTTTTTTTTTAGTACATTGATAGTTATAACAAAGACTTAATTTTGTGTTTTAATTTGAATTTGGTTTTTCTCTTAAATATGAATAAATCTAATCTGTTATATTACTTAAATGCATATGAAATAACATACCACCTTGTGTACAATAACAAACTATATCTAATCCAGTTATTATGTAACAAAAGACTATTTCTTGGTCATATTCTAAAATCTTGTTTTCTTCATTCTTAGGTGTTATATAATTAATAGAACATAATAATAACTAAAAAGTGTTAATAATAGGTGAATTAATTGTATTATTCAAAATAATAAAGCTGATAAGTTATACATAATATAATAGATCTAAATTAATCTAAATTAATCTAAATTAACTTCCTTTGTGCTTCGAAATATGAATTATATGAAGAGAAAAAATTAATTGGTTCCCTCACCAATTTCCTGATAGATATTTAAAACTAAAGATAGTTAGGAATAATGTAAATTGTGTAAATAGTTTTCAATAAATGTACTAAGATTATATAATAATAATACAAATGTATTAATTATTATTTATTTGTATAGTTTGGTATTGGATATATTTTATATATTATACTACCTACATAATATAGGCTATATTACTTTATATGATCTTACCATAAAGCATTACAAAATATTTTTCTTTGCAACTTTTTAAAATTAATGATTGATAATTAACAATAAATTTGCTTTTTGTACTTAGGGTATATGACTATTTTAATATAAATATGAGACCAAATCATGATATTCAATTTTAAATTTGTATAATACCTGGTATAATTTATTATGAATGAGTTCAGAAGTAAAATGAGTAGCAAAAATGTGAAACATACAATAGTCAGTCATTAAAAAATATAGTAACATTTTATGGTAATTTAGTTCCATATGAAAAAATTAATCATTATTCTAGTAATTACATTTTGTATTTAAAAAAAATATAATTTATTTTATATTTTATAGAAGTAAAATCCAATTTGAGATCACTGGATCAATGGATGGTACAAATGGAATTACGATTGAAACCTAATTATTTCCGTGTTAATTGGAATCGCCGTGAAATTAGACAAAAAACTGAAGAGCACAAGGTAAGATTTATCATTTAGGTTTAAATTTAATTAATGTTAATTTGTACAAAAATATAGATAAACGTTTCATAAAAAATTAGTTGATAGATTTTAATAGACTTGTTTATTGCAAGAACACAAGTATAATTTTTATAACATTTATATAATTTATCATCAAATATTTTATTAATTTCTTCTCTTCAATTTTTTTTTTTTAGTACATTTATGTTTATTAATGTTTTTGGTTTTTTCTCTTTTTTCTTCTTACTTACATGTTTATTAACTGGTAGTGATTAATCATTATTTATTTTTGAAATTTTATTTTTTATTTAAATTAATATCAAAAGATTAATGGGCCTCACTGAGGAAAACTCGTGTGGAGGCCCATGAGATTATCTTAGATTACAAATAATTCTTATTGTTTTAAGGTACATTTTTAGAAGATAAATAATGAGTTTTTCATAAATAAATCACATAGATAATTCCAGTAACTATTACAAGCGTTAGATTAGTATGTTACATATAATTTTAAGTTTTACACACATATTCATATCGTAGCCAGTGGTTAATTTTTTTTTTTAAAATGGGTATCGGTAAATTAACCATATCATTGGGCATCAAGTTAAGTATCTGTGTTCCCAAAAAATAGTAAACTTTTCGGCAACTAGTTTTAGAGGGCCAATCTAAGGAAAATTTACTAGCTGCATACCTGGTGTTGACCCCATGGTTTATAGAATCCAACTGATTATGTTTTTTCAGATATATGGTGATTGTTTTTAGGTATAAGAGTTCTATATATTAAGGACATTAAAGTCTTCGAATAGTTTTTCGGTTTGATATCTCCAATTTTTTTTGTTTGCGACCCTGAGTATATTGTTTTGGCATATCTGGAGCGGTAGAAGGGCATTGTTGTAGGCACCACCCCATCCGATTATGTCATACAATACTATTGACTCGAATAGTGTTAGGTATATCGTTCTGATGTCTTTGAAAGGCAATATTTCACGTAATTCTTTCATTATGTATATCATTTTTTTTAGTTTATTTGTGACGGATGTAATCTGATTTATCCATTTCATATCAGAGCACAATTCTATGCCTCTAAATACTTACAGTTTTTAGCAATACTAACCGAGTTACAAACACAGCTTTCCAATGCATTACAGTTGGATTCGTGGATTTTTATATTGTGTATGGGTGGTAAAGTTTGTTCAGACAGTGAGTGGAGTAAGATGGTTGATTTATTGAGATTTAGAAATAAACTGTTATCGCTCAACCAATTATGGATAGATTTAAGATCGACTTCAATGTTTTGGAATACTTCATCCCAAGAACTACCAATACAGATCAGTACGGTGTCGTCTGCATAACACACTATTTTGCTATTTAACTTAAGTAATTTTATATCGTTTAAACGGATGTTAAAAAGAACCAGAGATAGTGTAGTACCTTGAGTTAGTACTCCGCATTTTATAATATTTTCATTAGAGATAGTACTGTTTATTTTTACCCTCTGTTTTCTGTTTTCTAGATAGGATTTAATGAGAGACAAGGCCGATCCAGTTATGCCTATATTCTGTGTCTTGCTTAGAAGTTTATCGTGATCCACTGTATCGAATGCTTTAGCCAGATCTAAAAAATAGTAGTACATTTTTTTTCTTCATCGAGTGCAGTATAGATAAGTTTTGTGACATTAGCTATTGCTTGGTCCGTGCTTCTATGAGGTCTAAAACCGAATTGATATTCAAAAAGAAGATTGATTCTAAGAAGAATATAAGTTTTTTTTTTTATAATTTTTTCAAATGTTTTTGCTATGTTTGAGATGACGGATATCGGACGAAAGTTTTCGAGAGCTGACTTAGCACCATTTTTATGTATGGGGGTTATTATAGCTACTTTAAAGGCATCTGGTACTTTGATAATATATAATAAATTGATAATCTTTAAAGAAATTCAGCAAAAACCGACAGATACATCTCTGTATTTTTCACATTATTAGTTTATTACCTCAGTGTCATTCTTATGTCATCTCTAAATCCTTTTCCAATTAAAATTAAAAAACTTAAACAAAAATGATGGTATGTGGACGTGAAGTAATTGTTGTTTCATAGCGACACAGTTGTAAACGTTGTGTTGCATATGTGTGCGTTATTAAGGCGTTTCATTTTGTACTCGGCCGAAAAAATATTATTCTATAGTCTCCCGTTTTTTTAAAATTTTTTATTTCTATACTCGTGCATTATAAATTGAATAGTTATACTACATATTAGTACAATAAATATTTATTATTATACACAATTAGTAATAGTATTAATTAATACAAATATAAATAGTAAAAATAATATTATAATTGACATATATAGTTATATAGGAAGCCTAAGTTATGTTATGTCTCATGTTATGCTCATGATTCTTCTTTATTAATTCAGCTTAAGATGATTCCATGAAATTATGAATAAATCTTCGGGGTTTGGTAAGTTCTCACACGAAACATAGCAGGTAAGCGGTTATATAAGAACTTCAATCGCAAAAAAAAATATATTGATATGTGAGTTGGTATAAAAAAAAATCTGACATCATGATAAAACCAATACATTCTTCGTTTCATTCAGAATCAAAAAATAATAGAATATGATTATATGAAGTGTTTGAGTTTTTGTAATAAGCCACATGAAATGTAATTTTAATATTATTATTTTATACACAATATATATTCAATATTAATATTTTGTAGTCTTTACTTTTTTTATGAAACACAGAAACAAACAATTGTTAGCTATACCAACTATGTTTAAGTTGTCACTTGTCAGTCCTAAGTTTGAATAAAGTGGGGATGAAATTTTATATACATAATATATAAGATGAATTTTTTTCATGTTGGAACCTACAGAACAATGTATTTACTTTTTGTGTTAGAACATATGATCCAGTATATTTTCTTTTCGTGGTGGAACTTACGTTTGCATACCAATGGGCAATTGGTGATTTTCACTTGCATTATCATGTGTGAGAACTTGTGCTCGCCTTAATCTTCTGTATCTCTTATTTCCCCCCTTTACCAATTTTCACTTGTGCTTATAGTTTTATATCTTAGAGCATCATAATCTGAGTTTACAAAATTATATTCTGAACTATGATTTACTGTATAGTAGATGTAATCAAATTTGCTTAAGGTGCATACACACTAGTGTAACAAAACGGCGAACATGTAGCGCGTATCAATTCAACGAACTGCTACAATAGAAATAAAAACCTGCAACATTTATCTGTAACATATAACATTTAAACTTTTTCATTTATTATTGAAATAAAACTTCAGTGTCGACTGTCGAATTTTGTCCCTTCAGTTAGCTGCTGCTGTGTATGTTTATATTCATCTCAGTATACCACACTAAAGAAGAAGAGTAAAAAACAAAGACGATGGTAGACTGCGCATTTATACACTCAACGGGCAGAAACTGGTGGAAATACACTATTACACAATTTCAGGACTCGAGAAATTTCAAAATTTTATGAGAATGTCGTCAATAGATTTTCATTTGTTTATTAATTTGATCGGACCTTAAATTGCCAAAAAAGAAACAATTTTCAGAAAATCTATATCAGTACGAGTACAAGAAAGACTAGCTGTAACCTTTCGAATTCTATCAGGTTATCTAAATATCAAACGACAACTAAGTTCTAGGAGTTATTTCGACAAACGACGATGTAGAAAATTTGAAACCGATAAACCAATTTATATTTATTTCAATTTTCAAGTACTCATATTCAGTAGTTTGATGCGTGCCACGTCGTTAAACAACAACAGTAATTTTTTAAATTTAAAACTTTCATCCTCTTGATTTTTAAATAAATATTTTTCCCCTTGCACCCTTGCACCTTCTTGGACCACCATTGTAGGGTTTATGTGTGGAATCTTTTTAATAATGAATTATTAATGTGAAATACAAACCTAAATTAAATAGGTAGATCTTCTCTAGAGGTTCATACCTATGTGATAAATTTATAATGTTGTATGGCTATGTTCGTCAGAGCGTCCATACATATTGTAACGTGATCGTGTAACATCCTTTGATGTTTCGCCAAAACACCGACAATCGGTGGATCGCCGGTTTTTTGCAGAAGCATGATACAAGTTTGTCGATTTGTCACACACGAACACTGTTCGCGAAAAGTGAATGTTCGCCGTTTTGTTACGCTAGTTAGTGTATACGCGCCTGCCGCCTTTAAATTGACCATATTTTCCTGTTAATAATGGCGAACGCTCTTTTTCCAATATTTACCTCTTAAATTCCATTGATGTGGTAAAACTTTTCCAGCCTTACTTTTCTGTTGAACTTGGCATCTTTTATTAATTGATATTTATTATAGTAATGTAAAGCGTGTAATACCTAACGGTCAATCAACCATACAGTTAGGCTCCCAGTTTATAATGTATAAGAACACAAAAAAATAATGGCCAGAGTAAATGGACCAGGACTGAACTCAAATTACATTAAAGTGACCGATACTACTTTGAACACTTTTTTACTTGCAATCTGTAAGGTATACAGTAATGCCTACGCCCTACAGTATACCTTCATTTTCATGTTGATCTTAAATTTCTTCAGTTATGCACTTAAACATTTGAGCGCCAATTAAAGCTATTCTTATTTCTTGCTATTAAATAGTAATTTACCAACTTAAATGAGAATAAACATAATTTATACATTTTAAAGAAATAGTTCACTTTAATAATTTAATCCGAAGTATGAGAATTAAATTAAAAAATAAATTACAACCTACATAAAATATTGATATACCTTTATACAAATTTTAATTTTAGCTTTATTAAACGATTTTCCTTTGCCTATATTGGCTATATTGATAATTTAGGGGATTATATTTTATGATCCTTTTATAAAACTAGACTATTTAAAACAGAAATTGCAAAAAAAGTATTTAATCATATTTATTTTATATCAATTTGTTACGTCATTGACACAACAATGATGATATATTTTTCTTCAGGTATCTCCCAATTATGCTTAATGCCTTAAAGCTGAGTGTTTCTTATGTTATTGAAACAATATGAAAACAATATTTTGAACGAATAGTTGTTTCATTATTAAAATACGAGTCTTCTTAAGAAATTGACCAAATCAAATCAGTTGCATTGTTTATAGATTTTATGGACTATTCTTAATTGGACCTGCACAAGTTCTCAGCGAAAATATGTACTATGTATGTAGTATTAAAACAAGGTTTACTTTCTCTTGACAGACGAATTCCGATAAATTGTATTTATTAACATTTTAGTCGTTCACGTCCAGTCTTAAATCTTTTTTATTCATTAAATTTAAGTCAAGAAAGTTAACACAGAATTATTTAGATTTGCTTTTGTGTTATGATATTGAAGGATTTTTCGTGCAATTAGTTACAGAATATAGTATCTTATACAATGTTTTAAATACTTACGTTAACTATTCCTAATTATAGTTAGATATTATTAATCTATTAATAACAACTTAAATTACAATCAAAGGCCATTGGGACAGCACTTCCTCTTTTTGTTACCCATAACGACTACTATCCTGTCGTTTAATTACCGCCTGAAGGTGTGTTTAGTGCAAAAATTAGAAATTCCTAGTTTAGTTTTAATACTCTTTTAAGCGTCCGTTCATTACAACCTAAACCTGTATTTTATTTTCACTGGTGATCGTTGTAATTTATACTCGTTAATTAACTGTTGATGAACTTTATGATATTTCATTAATGTTTAATGTATAATAATGACCTGAAAAACCCTTTTAAAACTACTTAGTAACGATTTGACGATGCTTTGAAATCAAGGAGTTTCACCACAAAAAGGTTGGACATTTTTGATTTGATAATAATAATGTTATTGAATGAACTGAGATTTTTTCCTTCATAAAATCTGAATCATAAATAGACTTTATTCTATTTTGGTTGGCATTCATTCTTATGTATACAGTTGTGAGTTGAGTGTTGACTGTTTAAATACGTCATTTAATTTTATCTTTTATAATTCAAATCGGTCCTCAGGTACAAAACATTATATTCATTAATCATTTTTGAAAATTCTTATCAACTTGCTTTTAAGTCTTAAACATTTATTTTATTCATATTTTTCCAGAAGTGGCATTTATTTATGTAGCAAAACATTTGGAATATTTTTAATAGTACTTTTTAAACAATATACGATAGCTATGAACTTGGTTCAAGGTTATACAGTTTCAACGCATATAGGTAGTATTAGTCAAAATGTCCAGGCTACACTGTTGAGTGTTGGATGATTAATCGGTTTCTTCAATTCGAACACATTATTTGTTGTTGTGCAAGCGCGTACAGTTCATAATATTCTATTCTTATAAAACTTACTGACGGTCGATGGCTCTAAAAATAAGTTTAATACAAATAAAATAACTTCATATCGTATGCACGCGAGCCATTGTTGAATTTAGGTAATACTCGTGTTTCAAAATAGTTTTATTAAATTCTAAACGATTTAAGCCCATACGCTAAAAAGTTAAAATTATACGCCTTACGTAAGTATTTTAAGACTAAAATGTCAAATGATTTATTTTAAATGGTATGACTGCCACCACAATTATGTTCCACACTTGTGCCAAAAATTTAACATTCGAATATATTGAGTTTCTACTAAATTAATTAATTCTACTTATTCAAATGTATTTGTATTAAATTATTTTAATAATAAAAAAAAATTTATAAATGTATAAGTATAACAGATGCATACAATAGTTGTGTTGAGACATTAATTATATTTTCAACTCATTAATTACATACTTTAATGTATAAACTACGAAGTACAAATTGTACCTATTTATTATAATAGTATATTTCCATAATTGATCTTAATTATGAATTGCGTTTTGTTATTATTGTTATATTATTTAGGTTAAAAAAGTATTTAGGCAAATAGTAAATTATAATTTAACATAATTAAATATTTCTTTGTTATAAACTAAGTGCTTGTCGCTTAAGTATGAATCGGTTGAAGGCATAATTTCAAATTGTTCTTTATTACACTATAACAATTATAACTAATTACCTAATCATAAAAGTTTTCGAAGTGTCTCTTAAAATAGTCAGATTCCACATTTCTGTGTAGGTACTAGACTATATATTATTGTTATTGTAATATTATTTGTGTGATGTGAGTTTAATCTGATTATCAGAAGCTACAATTAGTTTGTGGAAATTAAAAAGTAACTGAAGCATGTTATTTCGGATTTAAATTTTTGTAATCTCATGTTTCTCACTTACTTCCTTAAATATTAAAACAAATTATAATAATTGCGTCGATTAATAATTTCAGAAGTATATGTTATATTTAACTTTATCCCATAAAAAAGTACCGACAAGCGTTCAAACTGTTGTTCTATATAAAGTATATATCATTATCCAGTTATACGAACAGAATATTGGGAATGGGTGAAGGCGATATAGGATAGACACATACTTCGTGCTACTGGGGTGGATATATTATTATTTATTAATTATTATTATTAAATGGTTATGACTTATGAATTAATGATTTAGTATCGTGATGAATTATTGCATTCGAAAAACGATTCCGAATGGTGATTGGAATTACTGTCTGTTATACAATTTTCAAATTGTTAACTATTAGTGTAGGAACGAAAAAAAAACTTATGACAATTTTAATAAATTAAATTCAGAATTGGTTTTTCTATAAATGAGAGTCCCATACGTTTTAAAATATTTTCTTATTTGTTTTATGGTTTTTTTTAAATTATTCAAAAATTTGATAATTTTACCGACTAAGCGAGATGTTTTATTTCATGATTTTAGTCTGAATTATCTGATTAGCTTTCATAGCACTTTTATATACAAAATTACAAAATAAATGTTCATAACCATCAAATAAAAATAATAAAGAATACCTACATAATTATTTTAACCAATTTATTCTTTGCTCCACTCATAATTGAAAATTACTTTATTGATTTATGCTCACAAAAGCTGATAATAAGCACTGTGATGAATGCCCTCTGTTCTACCTTTATAGAAGACAATATAATAAAAAAACAAATCAATTGTCGATTTATATTAAGGTACCTATTAATTATTATTGGAGCCAACTGACAATGCAACACGTCTCATTTGGTGCTGTACATTAAGCGCTCCAGGACATATATTCTGCAAAACAAGTTCCATTAATGTGGTGCGAGGTTGAATTATAATAACGATGATTGCTATTCTTACTATTATTATTGTTATTATCACTATAAGAAATTATTTCGTTTTCATTTCATAATCATGGACACGATTTCAATTACCTTTTGGTGCCTGGTGAGCGGTGGTGTTCTATCGATTTTTGATTTTTATTAAGATTGAAACACAACCGTGCATTTCAGTATACGGAAAAACTCATTACGTCTTTGTAATATCTAACGATTAGAGTATATGGTTTCTCTGGTTACCTGACAATATTATTTGTAATATTATTATCTGTCATCACAATATTATTTTTTATATTTGTAACATAAAATATTCGTGATATCACTCCGATATTATGAAATTAATATAACCCACAAAACAATATTGTTTTAAGGTTTCAAAATTGAATTTTATTATAACTTGAAAGCAACTACTGCTATGTAGTTAGGATATTATTTATTAGTATACTAGTTCTGTATTTATTTGTTTTTAATTATATTTTCATACGTACTTCAAAATATTTTCTTATAAACCTATCACAATATTATGTTTAAATGAAATCAAATAGTTAAATAGTTTGTAAAGGTTGTGTGTCAATGCTTGTTTTACTTACTTTTAAATAAAGATTTTTATTTTTTTCTTACACGCTATCAGAATATATTATACATAGAGAAACTTATATATTGTTGCGCCAAATTGTACACATTATATGAATTATTTAAATATAATTTTAATGTTCAAAACAAATAATAGAGATGGTATGGTTTGGCGGAAAAGTTTGCCGCAATCATTCTCAGTGCGACGCTGCTTGTAATCGGATGGGTGACCACACGATTATAGCTGCGTTGTTCCTGTCTAGACATAGGTACACTAACCACGTGTTTAACCCTCTAAAGTTCCAAAGCTAAAAAAATTTACAAAACCAAAAACCCTCATGAGAAGGCTAATGGCCACAGTTGTCGGGCTTTATAAATAATTTAAAAAAAAACTATTAGAAATTCTTATACCTAATATTACATATACGTCAATGTCAATTTTTAATGATGGAATAATGTTTACTGTTATTTTATATCCTATTAGAACCATAAGAAAATGTTAATTATGAAAAATCACTATCCAATTTAAGGTTAATCTTTATTTTCTTTTACACCTTAGGAATGATATATAGACTATGTAATATGTATGTTTGTGATTTTTCCGTCAAAATATTTCATGATTCTTTGTTATAAAATTACTTTTCCACATTCAATTTTTAATAGCTCAAAGTATCGAGTTATTGATATTATACTATATTAATGCTGTTGACGTTCACAATAAATGAATTAAAAAACTACGTAGTCGTTTCGGTTCACAAAAAACTCCATTGTTATCAATATCTTATTTGCCATCGATGAAATTGATATTTCTCCTTATTGCATTATAAGTGTTTGTATATATTATCAGCGATGCTGCTTAAATTGTTTTTTTATCCTGTTTACATTTGATCGTAGTTGTTTTCTCTTCAACAAAAGATCAAGGCACGTGCACGATGGCTTGTTCGAAACTTTTTTTTCTTATCGAAAATAGATCTCAAACAAGTCAGTCAAATACTCGAACAGCACTCTCTTTATAATAAGAATAATTTACTTTATAAAACGCTGTGTGATATTCGGTTGAGTACGGTTTTAAATCTTAAAAAAGTCTTGCAAGTTCCGACACTGTGTCTCCAGCGCCGAAAATTATTTCAAAAACTCTGCGCAACCGTTCGTAAATATACACTAAATGTGTTATTACTGCAGGCTCGAACTGAAAAAATAATGTTTTCAACCGTGAATTCGGTGTGTAATGTATGATCGTATGTAACTGTGCAAATAGTTCCCAGTCTGTCTGTGTGCCCACAGCGTGTATTCAAGTCGTTGAGAATTTTCACAGAGATCGTATCGTTCAGCAGGTACACACGCGGTGATAGTTAAAATAACGACTGAAGAATCGGCTTTGCTTTATACGTATTATACGGTTGTATTTACAGTTCGCGCACTATATCTATTCATGAACAAAAAAGTAATCGATAACCGCGGCCAGCAAAGTGTTGTGCCACCACAAACACCTAATCTGAATGACCGGATATCGTCGAGTTGTAATTTAGAAACAATCCAAGTACCTACTACTCCAGTATATATTATAATACATTGTATTTTGTAATATACAATCGGGTCATTGTAACGGAATTTTATTCGTTTTCCGACATGGTCTATCATTATACACTATACATATATATATATATATATATATATATATATATATATGCGGTATCGTAATTTTGCATACACATCATTGTTCTTGGAAACATCCAAAAGAAGCGTCCAACCGGTAAGCGTTTTTGTAAGCGAAAATATTTTTGGTACAAAAGACAATTTTTTTTAAACAATATCAGGTTGTTCTAAAACCATTTCTTCTTCTATTGGTTGAATAATTTATAAACTGTATTATAACAAGACAAGTGGAAACCTGCTAGATCTAAAAAAAAAATAAGAAATTGATCGTTTTGGAGTACTGCGGAATTGTATCCATTATACTAAGAGTTAACGTACTGTAAAGTTTAAAAAAAAATCATTAATAACACAGATTTGTGGTTTCTAGCACTTTGTTTAAATTCTTTTTACCGTATAAAAGCTATAAACAACTCTTTTTTATATCGTACGGAGTTAATTATACTTCTTAAATTATTAATCATGATAGAGAACATAAAGCATTTATTGTTCCAAACAAAAATAATGTATAGGTATGATATATTAAATAATATGGATTGAAAAAATTTAATAGGCTTTACTTTTTGTATATTTTTATACTGAATGTCAGTATGTTTCTGCACTGTGTAGTTTTCGACTTATTGTTGTTGAAGTTTATAACCAATTTTGTTCAAAATTGCAGGTATTAAATTATTATTTTGATTTATTTTATAAAATCTATTAAAAAATTTGAATCTTCTTTTTTTTTATTTTTTTTTGTTTTTTTATTTTTCTTTGAACCATATAAATAATTTCTATTGTTCGTTGGCATACAACGCGATTCTCTTGATACATCATAGTTTGAGCACATTCCTCGACATGCACAGTCGGTTACAAATAATCATTGCCTGTAAACGAAAATGAAATTTCATTTTTTCTTTGTGAAAAATAACAGTACCTTCTTAAAGTATAAAAAGTATACTAGTCTTTGTAACATCATTATAATATTATATCCATATCATCGATTAAATCATTATAATCAAATTTAATTTTAGTATAACTTCTTCATGGATGTATAGGTACAATCATACAAACTAAGTATTTTTTTTTTTTTTTTTAATGAATTATCATTAAAATAGTGATCCTGTAAATGTAGAGACTTGTATTATATAATAATATTTTCAATAGATATAGTTTAAGAATTCCGTTTTCCTATACTTTCGATTATTTCATAACAATGTTTTACTTAAATTTACATAATACTAACACTATTTATGTGATTTATTTCAATATTGTTCTCGTTCAAACGATTTTATTATAATCCGTAGAAGAAAATATTTTTTTATACAATTTTACACGGTTGTATAAGCTGTACCATTTCCTGAATCCTATTGAACTGTTACAGGTGCAGTGTTAGATATCCGATACGTATTAAATAATAATACTTTTAAAATCGCTGAACAATTAATTGCACAGTACAACTATAATAAAGTGATTGTCTTCAGTTATTCTTATAACTTAAGAGCATTTTCGACTTTGTGAGCGCGGTTTCTTCAACTCTTCAAAACAAATATAAATAATACAAAGGCCGCAATGTCTGTTTTTGAAACGCTGTATTACTCATATTTTACATACAATAGTGAGTATATTTATTTCGTATATAAGTATAGGTTCACATCATTTATATTGTCCTCCGAATATCGGATATTTTTTGTTCACCATTATTCGTGTACGGTTGGTGTATTACAATCGTATACCTTTCATCTAGTTGTTAATCTGTTGAATTCTCACGATCACTGCCCCGGCCGGTACGCGCTATTGCATGCAAATGCTCGTTGGAACGTTGTTAACCACAGTAATGATAATTGTTCGTGCGCACACGTACATGATGAGAGCACCTACACGGTTATAACGGTCGTCGGAAACTTAACAAGAGGAAAACTGTAGTGAAAAACTTTCACTCGATACGGTTTCAAACTCTTGTTACGTTTCGTTTTGGTGGTGGCCCCGTTGCACGATCTGATAAAACGGCACAGCATACACTGCAATGTGTCTAGAAAGTTTGGAAACCCCTAAATCCGTATAGCGCTGGATCGTAATATTTTGATAACGTACCGACAGCTTATGTCGAATTTAATCTAATTAACGATCGAGATTTATAACGTGCATAATTTCTACCGTTCACGGCGTTAACATACTGTTGTTTATCATCATCATGCATTGCGTTTTGTACCTTCGGTTGTATATGATGGATGGAACTGTTAACAACCTTGATGACCAGGTACTGAGGTACCGCTACGAATATTTAGGTTTTCCGTACTTTCTATAGACACGCGCCGTATATAATATGATCGCACCACGGTTCACAGTGATAGTGTTATTTTACGATGATTTACCGTGGTTTTTAGTCGTCTCGGCGTATTAAAGAGATGATGACGATTGCCGCATGTAAAGACGTGTTCGCGAAACGGAACGCGTTTTACCGATTTTATTTCATTTTTTTCCGATACGTACGGTGGTAAAATGTGAACATTTCGCATCGTTTCTTCCCCCCGTGACACTATCGTATTATTCCAATACCCGCGTGCCAACCACCACCGTCTGCAACAACACCGGTCCAATTGACGGGGTTCAATGGGCGTAAAGTCGCGGCACAATAGATCATTGTTTTTCTTTTTTCCCAAATCTTTAATTAACGCGCACCGTGTACTATTAATTATTTTGTGCTTCGTGTTTTCGAACCGAACACCTGTAAATATCTTTGGGCGTGTATAATTGATTTTTACATTTCCGGCGGCAGTGTAATTACATAATAATATTATATTGGCTAAGAATTAAGTAAAACCGTTGGTTCTCGTTTTCTCTTTTTCAAAATAAATGAGACTAATTTTCTCTAGAGTGATTCACAGCCGATTCGTTATCTATATAGTCTACACCGCGTACCTATTTTTATAATATTGTAATATGGTTTTAAAAATCCAATGTTATGTGTGCGATCAGACAATCGTGAGTTGATAATAGATTGTTTAGTAAAATTATTAAAATCATTATCCAACTTACTATATAGTTCTTAAACGCATAGTCGAGTTGAAAATATTAATATTTTTGTTTGAATCATTTACCCTTTTCCAATAACACTATTATGTTGTGATTATCAATCACCTTAACTTTAATAATATACAACTGCAGTATACATAAACAACATAAGTACTTGTTATTTTTCAGACAGGGAAAACATTTGTTAGAAAATGTATTATACATCATAATAGTAATAAGAAATAAAATGTAGATTTTTCTTGTACGGTTGTATAAGACTTTCTCGTGAAGTAACGATGCATGTTCAAATCTGATATACTACAACTGTAAAAGTCAAAATGACATTAAAAATTTATCTGGTCAGCATATTTTCTCCACGTGAGAATATTAAAAATACGGAAATAATAATGAACTGCGTTAACTTTTTAAAGATTTTTATCGAACTCTGCAGACTGCAGTAGGTAGTTATTATCTCAAATCACTTTAAATTAATAAAAAAAATTTAATTCAACATCCATGAAATCATAAATAGATGTCGTATATTATTATTTTTATGAGGTAATCATTATAATTAATTAATTAAAGTATTAAGACTTATATGAAACCATCCGTTTAATTGTAACACGTGTAGGTGGAAATAGTAAATACTGAACGTATATTTTATTACTTTTTGGTACATACATAGGTGTTGAATTAATCTCTATAACGGTTAAGAATATTTAAAGAATTTGATTTATTTTATAATTTAAACTTACTAATTTTGACAAAGGTATTTTTTGGTACTAAAATATTATTTACGAAAATATATTTTTTGTAGAGTAATGTATATTTGCCTGTGTCTCATCTAAAGATCAACTATGTATTCATTGTTTAGCAATGATTTTACTTTTATTTAATTTTATCATACTTATAATGGAAACTATTCACGCTTTCTATACTCTTAAATCTTGTATCGATGTATTATTATTATATTTATCTCACCACAATCAATTATTGTTTCCGAAGGTCAGGGTTTAGAAACTCTATATACATTTAAATTATAATGAATTGACATTTTGCAATATAATATATTATTGTGTTTAATCACCATCAGTCACATGCGAGACTGGAGGTCACTCGGACTTCGAGTGTTCGCTATTTTCTTTTCTATAAAAATAGTGATGGCTAAACTTAAATATTAATGTAAAAGTTGCATGTGTCTTATAACAACTAACGTTATTCAATTTGATATTAGAGGGTTATAACTTTTACAATTATAATTACCATCATGAGTTTACAGTTAATTTTTAATGAAGACGATTATAATAAACTAAACGTTATACCGTTCAAATGGTTGTATAGCTAATTAGTGTTACTTCATGTATTTGAGAAAACTCCTAAATGGCTAGTTTTAATATAGTATAATATAATCGCACAGACAAAATAAACGTTTTGTTGATATGTACATACGAACAGGCCTTTTTTATGTAACAATTTTCAGACAAAACCATTGTACATTTACTTGATTGTTTTATGTAGAATTATTAGTTATTACAAATACTCCTCCGAGTGTGTCCGCGTATTGACAGCAAAAGTAGGTACTTAGTACCTATAACCTATATGTATAAAAATGAATCGCCGACTGTGGCACGAATCATGGGTTATATTATTATACCAGTTGAATTTACAATTAACAAAAATTATCCTTAAGAACGATTAATATATTCATTTAGATGCTTGATAGTTGTCTTATGATAATTCGATAAGTCACGAAGAGACCCATAATCAGCATTCCGAACACGAAGAAAACTTGTTTTTGGTTTCCACTTGCCATATTCATCTTCAAAACAACATCTTAGTATCTTACATCTTATTATAATTATAATTCTGTTTCCTATAGTGTACATTGTCTATACTCGTATCATAAACAATATTTTACAAGTACGTCATGAATTGATTGCGTTATATAGATTAAACAATTTCACATAGCGGTAAACTGAAAAGAAATAATATGAAAGATTATGTACTTTGATTGAACCCCGTAATATGTTTCCATGTGTGCTATGCAGATATTATCCATTCCGTGCGTGTTTGTGCGAATAGTTCTACGAGTTGATATTAACTAGGATTTGGTTGATCTCGGATTTCCTATACGTAAGTCCGAGATACTGTGGTTGCGTAACGACTATTCTACTGCACATATATAACACTCGTATAATAATCATTAAAAATAAAAAGCCATGTGAGTATAATGTTTATATATATATATATATATATATATATATATATATATATATATATATATATATATATATATTTATTATAGTACCTATTATGTTTGTCGATGATGGATGTGTGATCTCTACAAAATTTTTATATCATAATGATCTTTTGAAATCGCCCGAAAACTCGCTTGGACTTTCACTTTTATTAATTGAATCAAATACAAAAAGGCACACAAAACAAACACCAACGTAAATGCATGTATTTATGTATTTCATATAGGAAGAAAATGTTTTTAAACTTGACCTTGCTCTGTTTCGTCAATCCATACGACATGTACCTATATGTAGGTACTTCCTACGCGTATATAAATACCTCACTCTCGTACAATTTTCTCCTCTAGATTTTACTCGAATTTATTAACATCATTTTTTTTATTTGCTTTAGACAAAGAACTATTGAACCCGGACAAAGTCTCAGAATTGTTTAAAAGTAAAACATTTTCATATTCTCTATGAAAGTCTCTCTTCGTATGAGTAGGGGTTTCCAGATTATTTTCTGGATGATTGCATCTGTTTTGTGTCATTATAGTATTATATTTATATTTTATATGTGTGTGGTTCCAAAAGAATAGCACCTTGATGAAGGTAGGTTTCTCGCATGAATAGATTTTTTAAAGTACATACAACACAAATACTAGTAGTTACCAGTATTTATTAAAATTATTTTATTATTATACATTTATACCATCTATCTAGTGTTAATATTTGTAGATGGTAATTATATTTTAAAATAGCTCCCTACAATATAATGGTACTCACATTATTGCCCTTGTAAAATAATAATAAAAATCATAGTATCTATAATATTTAATTTTTTATTTCTATTGAAATTAGGTTTAATAATTCTATAATGTTTTTCACATAGCATGCACATATATTTTGTCTATCTATCAAATATATTTTTGGTCGTTTTATTTTCATCCTTATTTAAATTCATTAAATACTTGATATGAATTGTAGTTTGATTTATATTCCATCTTATTTCTTATTTATTTAATTTTCATTTGATACAGTGTAATATATGCGGAATATGAAATACACGTGTATAATTCTATAAAATTGACAACAATCATTGATTTCTCAATGTGATAAGAATTTAAAACTATATTTTATGGCTTACCTTCTGTTGGCTAAGAAGTAATTGAATAATATTATTTGTATGGATATCCTATGTTTATTAAATTATCATACACATCTTACCTATATTGTTACAAGTATACAAATAGTAATACAATGTTATCCTGGCGCTGCATTAACCAATAAATATATTCCTTAAGATTAAAAGGCAATATGTAAACATGTTATGGTCGCCCACATCTAGAACATATAATCTATATTATAGATGTCTATAGACTATAGATATCGAATCCGGCTAATATGTATAAGAATACATAGGCATGTAAGCGTGAAAGTTGTGCCTTATTTAATATCTTACTATTATATTTCTCCAATTATTTTCTGATAGATTCTAATCAAAGTGATGAATACAATATTGTTGGACAATATGTTTTTATTTATCGGTGATAATATTGTTGTACTAATTTTGTAAATTTGATCAAAATTGTTGCTATAAATAATTATTAAACGACGTTTAAAACATTACAAAAAACTGTTCAAAATCAGTAGACAAAACATTCTATTTTCAAGATTTTAGTTGGTATTAGTTATTTTTGGTTGATACATTTGTTATTCTTTGCAAAATCACTCAATTATTGATCATAATTCTTATTTTTTAACTGATGAAAGACGTCGAGAAATGTATTTTTTATATTTGTATAAGGAAATGAATTACATTTTTCAGGAAAATTACTTTTAAAATATTATCTATTTATGCATGACCAAAAAGAAAATCATGGGCCGCTCTCATATACTATCTCTTTGTAAATTCGTCGGCTCTCATGTAATAATGATAAGAAAAGTATTTTTATTAAGAAAATTTTCATTTTTTTATGAGTAGGTACTTAAACGTATAAAACACAATAGTAAACTGAGCTGCGTTTAGAATCGTTTTTATCATTACTTTCACATTTAAGAACACACCTGACTCAATGACCAACGAACACCCATCCAACCCAGATTTTCCCTACAAATAATCTAGTATTTTTAAGACTCATTTATGATTTTGCTAATCGTTTATTGAGTACTTCACTTTGATTTGGAATTAATTCGGACTTATTGTCTCTACCTCACTTAAATGTATCGTATAAATAATACGTTCGGAAGTGGGTATTATATTTGAATAGTTTTAATCGATGATTTTCATTATTAAAGGTTAAATCAGTTCTCTCGTTAAAGTAATATTTTGTTTCTCGATTTTAATTAATTATTTATAGATAATACATTGAGAAAGTAATGTTTAGTTAATTATTCATTAAGTGTTTTTGTGTTTTAAGCAAATACGATTTTTTTACTTAGTTATTCAGTTAATTGTTGCTATATTATTATTCATTTCAAAATGTCCTTAAATATTTATAAATTACATTATATTTTAACGTAAAATTATAAAACACTATATAGTACACATGTTTATAAATTATTGGAGAAAAATGTATTTATGAATTAAGAATCTTCCTGATATTTAGTTAAAATACTTCTTGAATAATTAGTTAAAAATATAGAACGAAATAAAATTATATTTGTGTATAACATTAAAATTTGTTTGTAATAAATTTTACATCATTAATAACATGCCATACATTTTATTTCACATACTTAGTCGTTCCAGTAGGTACTAAGTACCCATTATGAATAGAAGATCCCGAGATTAATTTTCAGGTCTGCAGCTGTAAGTAATATGTGCAGACACATTTCAATTTAATCATAATTTTCGATTACGAATATTATAATGTAGATTGCATGCTTATATGCTATAGTTATTTTTTTAACTCTAATTTTCCCGGTCAATTTATGTTTTAAAAAAAAATATTACTGTAAAGTGTTTTCAAAAATTTTTATCTTCAGCGTTTATTTATTGTAATCGTTTAAAGTACTTCTTGGTTGCTCAACACATAACATTTTACTTCAGGTTCTGAAGCAGAACACGCCTCTGAAATGTTTTGTCCAGGCTAAGTCGAGCGGAGTAGTGCATTTATCCCTTATTCTGCTCGAGAAAAAAAAAAAAATTAAACTTAAAAACTACCTGTATTGCGATGGAAAAATGAAAATGAAAAACGTAATTTCTTTTGTTTAACATTATTGTTTGTATTATTATAAGTTATGACCTCGATGATATTATCCGCGTTAAAAAATATTATTTTAAAAATGTTTAGTCTTTTGAAATCGCTTTGCGGATAGCGTAGTAATAATAATACGTCTAATCGGACACAGCCGAGCATCGAACGGCGTGTAAGGTTTGTTCCTACGTTACCGTGAATCCGGTCCAGCGGTAACGGCGCGCGGAGGGACCGCGGCCGCCGTCGCGAGGGGCGCCGTCACAACGCTGGTACGCGGCGCTGGTTGTACCTTGTCCATACGCGGCACACGGACAGTTTTGCGTGTGGTGCGGCGGCGGCGTGTCGAACGTTCATTCCCTCGTTGCGTCTCCGAGTGGTTCGCGTGTTGCAGTGTAGTACGCTGCGCGGTACAACAACATTGTAATTCTATGGTGGCATGGTCGACTATAAGTGCCTTTAAACATCCTTTTTCGTTCGGATGCTGCGCAGCTGTATCGTATTTTTGTCGTCCGCGCGCCCGTCGTACACTTCGAGACCCGCAGCCCCGCGCACCTACCACGGCAATCGTTGGTATAATAACCTGTCGGTATAATCCGTGCATTTTGTCGTTGGATAACGTTTCTGTAAACGAGGTGCCTCGTGCGCCGGCACTTAAATGCTCTCCGGGAGACACTAACGCTGCGTAAATCATCACCGAAGCATTTTTAAGACTCTCGACCCACGTCACATTGTTCACCCGTGAGTAGTTGGATATTGTATTCGTATCATAAACATATTATCCACACCGTGGAACGCGCGTGGACGACGACGTAAACATAGTATATGTATTATTATAAAACGCGCGCGCGCCTAAAAAATCGTTTCTTCTTATCGACTGGCGTTAGATTTAATTTCGAAATTATTAGTATTATCTAAAATAGATAAAACTCAATCGAATCGTGGTTTAAATACCATTCTGCGTATTTCACTTGGTAAAGAGTAAGTTAAATATTTTATTTGTATGCGCGTTACATTTCTTTTTTCGACTATAACATTTTGAACGTATTGTTTTTGGTATTTAATTTACTTACATATACTACTTCATTGACAGCGCAGTCGTCTGTTAAATTCCTTTTTCCGCGGAACACTTTGTTTATTCGTGAGATATGAATACATATGATTACACTTGTTTGAAGTAACGTACGACCACCGATGAAACTTCAACAAATATTTTGTGCTTATCATGTCATGACGTATTTCTGCGAGTGGCATTGAAGCTGTAATAAATTATTTACATTATCAATTATTTAGCTTTGAGATAATAATTTGATTGGAATAAATAACCTGCTATATACACTGCCTATTGGCGTTCTATTCGTTTACAGCATCTCAGTTGGTACAGTGTTGACAGTGTTGTATATTAGCTATTTTTTCGGGAGCGGTCCTTCGATGCGTTTATTAACCATCATGATGATATGTCTATTCATAGCTCATCCGTGAGGAGGTCTAAATTAACTGCCGGCTGTACAAACAACAATGTTTTAGTAAAAAATTAAAAGTCAAATTCGTTCAAAACACGCGTATAACAAAACGTAATTTTTGAATGAATCTACTTTAGTCCTTGATTTTTTCGGTTCAGTTAGTTTACCGTTTAACGAGTTTACGGTTTTATTTTATTTCAGTGTCCGCAACAGTTTATTTTTTAAAAACATTTTGTCACTTATATCATTTGAATACCAGACGGCGTAACCGCATAATTTACATTTAATTAAGCTGGCCCGGTTCGTGCGGAGGGGTTGACCGAAGAACTACAACGAAAAGGATAGGATCCCATCTCGCTAACTATTAATAAGAACTGGGTATATTGTTTGGAACGTCATTGGTTCCCAAATTGTTGTGCCTAACTGAATAATACCAAATTCATGTTAAACCTCTCATGGTATATTATTTATACTATACTGATAGTCGTTAACATTATTGAAACGGACAGTTTGCAGTTAATAATATTGACACGGGATATACATAAATGACAAAGCGTTATGATAAAAAATTTTAAATTACCATTATATTATACATTATTGTTAGACGTAAACATGTGTTAACTCTTATTATTTATATATATTATATATATTCAATAAAGGATGAACAGATTTTATTAAAAAATAGTTTTGTTTGTTATGAATGTTGAAACTAAAGAATATATTATTTTAAGGAGTTAAAAAAAAACGCTGCAATATTTGTTTTTATTTTTCGGCACAGTTTTTAGCTATTATTAAATATATTTCTAAATGACCTAATATCATAGCTTAATCCATTTAAAATTAAAGATGTCTTTGATTTGTTTTTTTCTTAATAATATTTATATAAACAAAGTATTTTATATTACGTAATGTTCTGTAATATTGAATTCAACATATTTTAAAATGTAGTTGAATACTTAAAAGATAGATTTAAATGAATCCTTAAATTGAAACACTTCGCCACTAAAACTAATTTAAAATGAGATATTTTATGTGTGAACCAAGCCATTACAAAAATATATAATTAACATAATCAAATAGGTCATAAAAAAGCAAGTGAAAAATACTTGTATTTTATTTTATTTTATCGAAATGTTTATATTTTATTTCGTTCCAATTATAAAACACTGTGTATACATGTGACCGATGTATTTTCTTAACTTATTGTTATCTACTTATTTTTGACATAAGTTTGTGTTAATCTAATGTATTCACTATTCTTTTTAAAATAATTATAACGCTTATAAATATTTATAAAATTATAATAATTATCATTGTTTTACATATATTTGAATTATTTCGAAGTAAAATATACTCTTTACGAATAACAAATATTTACTATTTAGTGCTGACTAATATTAATGACTATTCGGTTATTGGTACCAATTATCTTCCATTATCCAGTAAATAATATAACAATATTATATATACTTATGTAAAACGGAAAAATTAATTTCAAAAATTTAACATAAATTAAATAGGTAATCTGGAATATAATACTTCTTATTTTATAACATTGGATGACTAGCTAAAAGTTAAATACTTGTACCTGAATAAACAATATACCTTAGTACAATTTTCAGAATATCGATAATCATAATACGTCCTGTTGATTCTCAAAATAATCACAGTTTTATGTAATAATTATATAAATTTATATATTTTTACGTTTTATAAATAAGGCCCCATCAATAATTTTGAATAGTGTCTCTCTCCACTCTTATTCAACCAACTTTTTAAATTATACAAACTGGTAATATAATATAGGATCACTATAATAAACGTATTATATTATATTGTTTTAATCAACAACTATTATTCATGTGTACTACTACAATTCTATTGTATGATTCTTGGTACCCAGCACGTATTCGAAATAACTTATAAAATAAAATATTTAGTACAGGTACCTATTCATTAAAAATGTAATTTTCATATTCACGTTAGGTTTATTTCCTGCATTATCTTAAAATAACTAGTAAAGTAATGAACTTCTTGAATTTCAATGCAAATGAATAACCATTATTGTTTTTTTAAGACTTGTTAATAAATCAAATTATTTTATTTTTTGATTTATGATTCTTTATTTTTTAAGCTTATATAATTGGAAGGAGCGTAATAATATTTTAAAGTATTCTTTTATACCTAAAAACTATTTAACTATATAGGTAGTTGTAAAATATTTTTCTTGACAATTCATAATAAAAGTTCTATTACATTTATATTATGTACTATGTAAATAATAAACTGTTAATTATAACACATAAAATATTAGTCAATCGTCGTTTGTTTTAAAAATTGGTATTGATTTTTATTTGCCGATAAAGTTCGTTTTTTTTTTAATTCTTTAGTATATGGGGTCATTGTGTAGTAAATATTGCATTTGATTTATTATTGTACCGATAACAAGTGAAAGTTTTCATATTCGACGTACCTTAATCAAAATTTGAATTTATTTATATAGCTATATAATAAAATAATATACCTACGGTACCTACTATTCACTCATTGCATGAACTTGTCGAGATATGGGTGTTAACTTTTCTTTTAATACATAGTTACATCTATATGAAGTAGTGAAACGTTCTGCTCAGGAATGATTCGACGTTAAAGGCAAAACACCTCCCTAACCAGTTTTCCTAAAATGTCTTTGGGTATTATTTTGTTTAAGCTGCTTTCTTATAGGTTTCATATTTTTGTAGTAATTTTTTTGATAAATACTGAAAACGAATACAAAGTGAAAGCAATAATGACCGGCTATAATATGCTTAAAAGTATGCACGAATATCTCTGAATAAGGAATATACATTTCATTAATTTACCTATTTGTATTTTTTCAAACTAAAACACTATTTCGTTTAGTAGAACTAGATAAAAACAAAAAATATCACAACCGGAATATAATGAGTCAAACACGAAAAAAAATAATAATTGCTCAATAATATTATGTTTTTCCCCATTCCAAAAATGATACTCAACATTTGATTAAAACTTAAAACAAATCACAACCTAATATTCCATCGACACGAAGGTTGTGTTTTATTTACAGTTATGACTGTTGTATATTATGCGTACATTTTGTATTTATTATAATCGCACAATATCATACAATAGCTAGTGTGTTATTATTGTATGATAAAATACATTTTTGAAAATATTTTATTTTATTTCGAACAATTATACTCAGTTGGCACTCGGAATGAACGAATAATTTTTAAAAACGTGTGTTTGTGTGTGCGCGTGCGCGTTGTTTTAGGTATTTGGCGAAATAAAATAATCGCAACCGCGCACGCATGTCATTTACTGCATAATAAACTTAAGATATCACTGGATAACAATAAATAATAATACAGGATACGTCAGTGCCTTATTGGTGACGGTTTGTTCGTGTGTGTGTGTGTGTGTTTATTTGTACCTGTGCTTAATGATACCTATAGAGGTATAATGGAATTGAGATATAAATCTACCAGGAGACGCCCCATCGGGGGAAAACCGCTCCAAAGGGGAGATATATATGCGTAGTTGGAATTGGTATTTAATAACTGGGTACGTGATAAAGGTTTGGGGTAGTGCTCCGTATCCACGAAACAATAAAATAGTACAAATACAGGTACTACAATGTGTAAAATATTATAATTTCATTACGGTGCCTACCAGTCTGAACACGGAATCGAGGAAATTGGTTTCATAAAGTGACACACTTGTAAGCTGTAGCGCGAAGAAATGAACGAATGAAACATAATACTTACGTATGACAAAAAATAATGTAATAATAAAAAATAAATGCTGCTTTTCGACGACGACGAAAGTTGTTGACCGTATGTATATCGTATGTTATATGATTGTACGGTTTTCGTGAAAAAGAAACCGATCGAATCATGAACAGATTTTTACCACCGAGACATCAATTATAATTTATTCAACTCGTGTGCCCGCGCGCGCACAAGCCCTTGAGTATAATCCGGCCATTAAACACAATGATATACACCTATAATCACTTTGGACGAGACCGATATTCACTTCACACGGCAGCAGCCGGTACAGTTCTACACTCTTCTAGTGCACGCCTTATTTTAATCCGGTCGCTGATATACGATGTCACGAATGTGTGTTTTTGTACGGTTGCCGCGTGATGTCTGCGCGTTTGTATAATACCTATGTATACTGCATTATGTATAGAACTGGCTCTGCTCATTTAATGATTTGACTTGCTTCGCAGCACCTGGAGACACCAGACGTCTCGGGATACCCGCGAGAGCTTATCGTCGGCTATCCCGCATACTTATCCTTACCGAGTGCTACTACCGAGTAGCTATTACTGCCGGTGGTTGATCCTGAAAATGTATAATATACCACTATACACGCGTATACAATAACGTAAAATAACTGTTTACGTATACACTGTAATTCTAATGTGCGTATTTATAACTAACGTAGTTTCTCGCGAATTACCATTAACGCTGTATAATTATAATTGTATAATTCTGTTACAATGAAAATTAAAAAAAAAAACTGATTTGAACATTGGTCAAAAAAAATATTCTGTCTCGAAAAATGTCCGGCTTATATATAGTTGGTAACGTCCACGTTTTAATTTGTGGCGGGACATGTTTTTCGGTACATTAAAAACATGTAAAATAATAAGTGTAAATCTCTAGGTATACGTGTGTCTCCATGTGTTATAAGTGTTAAGACTTATAAATCGATGAACATTTGTAAAGCTCCGATTTTATGATTTCCGTGCAAGTGTGTGTACGTGTTTTAATTAGCTATACACTTAGGTATATATTGTTTGAATCGTGTTTTTCCTCGTCGCACACTCTGTCCCGGGCCCGTAGATGGTACAACGTTCATCATTGCACGCCATTTCCGTGCGTGTTCGTGCCCATTGAATAGATGAAACGGCTAGAACACGTTCGAGTTGATGAGTATACAAAGGAAGCATCTTCTTTTATCTGCGAATATCGACCAGCGACCGCGGTAGAGTTGTCGGCTACGAAAGATGCCAATTTCGCGCGTAACGGAATATATCGGTATGCCTGATGCCGCATGTTTTATGTCGTATACCTTGGGCAGTATATTTTTATCGTCCAAACGATCTCATGTAAAAGCAACTTTGAATAAAATAATAATAATATTATGTACCGTCGTACAAGTTGTACAATTTATCGTCCAGCGGCTGGTCGTGTAAAGGGTGATCACTAGGGAACGGATTTAAATGCCCTAAAAAACAAGAAAAATGCCTTAAAAAAATGCTTTAACATCAAAAAATGCACTAAAAAAATGCCCTAAAAAACTTTAAAAATGTATTTATATTCAATAAAAACACAATTTTGAATTTAAAACTTATAAAAAAAACACATTACTATGAAAAATCTGATAAAAAATATTTAAATACAATAAAACTTTAATAAATTAACTCTCAATTATCTTCTGTACAATTTAGATAAATAGCTTATCTTATCTTTACCTTAATGCGGGTCAACAATAATTTGGTAATTTCGTAACATAAAACATATTTAGGCATTTTTATTTTTTTTAGTATGAATGTTGAAAAGATGTTGAAAAAATGACTTAAAAACCATAAAAATGCACTAAAAATGTCAAAAAATGCTCTAAAAATGTAATAAAGTCTTAAAAATGCAAAAAATGCAAAATAAAAGTTACATTTTTTAATTCCTTGATGTATGAAATGAACTTTTTGCTTGGAAACCAATGTTTTTGGGCATTCAGAAAAAAATGCAATTTGCATTCAAATCCGTTCCCTAGTGATCACTGATCACACTCGATTTAACGAGTTTTTTTTCCTACCGACTATATTGTCTTATGCCACATGGGTACAAAAACTTACTGAGAGGTCCTGTATCCTCTCACCCTCAAAACATCACGTATACTCTCGTGATTGATCAACTTAAATCCATTTACGAAACACAGCCTAAAGAATGCATGCTAACTCCGTGACCTATGTGTTATCGTCGAAAATATTGTAACAATAATTAATTGTCACAAGACGACACGCAGTGGTGGACTAAAGGCGGTGTAAATCGATCAACTACTAAAGCGCTCGGTTTTCGGACGACGCGGAGCAAAGCGAACAACGTTTGGTGGCCGCGGGCTATATTATAGGTACGCCGTACACGTGAATGCTAAATAATAATAGTACAGTAATAATAATAACATCAACGAGGCGATACTGAATTTCTTTCGGTCGAAGTTGACCGCGAATAATATAATCTCTATAGTCTGTATAACGGTGACTATGCTGTATGTGTGTTTATTCAGAGCGATATATACGTATGCCTCTTATACACTCGGGCGGAACCAGAGCGATAAATGTCGACACGGGCTGATATGCACTGGAGTTGTATAGACGCGAAAAAAAAACGTAGGTAGGGTACCACACGTAACGCTATTATTACGGCCTGACGTATGAAGATATTTTTCTCGGTTTTTCAATTTTCATGTCTAAATCGGCATAGCTCTCCCTCTCTATCTCTCTTTCTCTTTCTCATTTTACACTTGTCGAGGTTTTCGATTTGGCAACCGCTGTTCCAAACGCTGGCGCGACAATCGTAGGTGTATGATTACAGTGACGCAATTATAACTTGAATATTAGTGGAGGGGATGTGCAATTTTTTCATAATATCTAAATAATTTTGTTCGTGTTCGCTCGAATAACAAAATATATGTTATGGGTTTCACTACTAGTTCTATATTTGTCTAGTTTGAATGTAAAAATGAAACTTACATTTTATTATTCGTTGTATATTTGATAACATATTGTGCATTAATATCTTGCGTTTATCATAGGCCGTTTCAACGATCTTTATATTTGGTTTCAACACAACCAAAAATTAACCAACTCGCCTCTACACATTACGTACATTTTAACTGTATGTTTGTCTATAATATGTTTAATAATTTTTTACCTAGTTTTCAAATAAACGTAAACGATTGTCAAAGTATGTAATGCTTATTAAATATTAATTACTATAATTCAATTGTATTAAATTGAAAAAAATCGACACATTTTACATATTATTTTATTTTATACTGTTGTCAGACAAAGTTTCCGCATAATATACACAAATAAACGTTCTATACATCTATATAGTGTTACTTCTTGTACAATTTTTTTTGTAAATTAGTAGCATGACTTATAATACTCTTTTATTAAAAAAATGTACTTCTAAAATAAATACCAAAGTACAGCACTTTTTTAATCATTTTGGTTGGATTAATTTATTATATTTGCGATCTATTTATGAAAAACGTCAAAATTTTATACGATTATTTATATTATTTGTAGGTTCGTTGAAACGAAATATTATTGTATGAACTGGACTAAAAAATGTATTTTACAAAAAAAAAAAAACGTTATTATTTATTTTACATTTTGTTATGCTGTTTATTATAATGTCTGATATCCAAGAGACTGTTTAATAGAAAATATACACTTTCCGAAAATTTCCCGCGGTTACTGTATTCTTTGGTACAGGAATCTTCAAATGAACATCAATTTGCGAATTATTGTATAAAAATTATTGTATAAAACCTCGATGGTTCCGAAATGGTTGTCGAAACAAATCAATCTGAAAACAATTTCAAAGGGGTCATTTATAAAAATAAAACGCTTACCTATTGACTTATAAACCTTTGAATGGATAGATAATATAATAAGACTAAAATAGACAGATATATGGATATATTACTCGTATACTAAAAGTCAGAAATTGTATGTGTCCGCATTAAAATGATTCTTTAAAATATATACACTCTGTTTGGAAATATTACATCCGGTGTGTGTGTGTGTGTGTGTGTGTGTGTGTGTGCGCATGTGCGTGTGTGTGTATGGTTTTCACGGTGCATTTGTCCGTCCCCGGCCTCCACGCGTTCCTTTCTGATTACATACACTGCTTAGGACATAAGTATATATACGCAGACAATCGACAGCCGCGTCGAGCTACATTACGTTACGGTGCGCATTTTCACGTGCTATTCTCGCACACTCCTCAGGCTGTACGAGCAAAGAACGCGCGCGCGCGCGTGTGTGTGTGTGTGTGTGTGTGTTTTGTGAGGACGAAGGATTGGCATGGAGCGCAGGAGACGGCGTATTCTGTGGACAAAGTGAATAATTAACCGTGTACGGTCGCCGGAACGTCGTCGGTTACCGAGCGCATGCCTTGCGGAGAGAGCGTAACTAATGGAATTCGATTGCGGCGGTGTTTTATTTTTGCGAACGCGAGCGCGCGCACGGTCTCTGTCGTTTGTTCTCGTCGCCGTCGTCGTCGTCGTTGTCTCATCTCTCCGATGGACCGTGCCCGCGCGAAAACAATAAAATTTCGGACACGTAATGCGCGCGCGTGTGTGTCCATGAGATGTATAGCGGGTTTTTGCAGAAATGAGTTGGCGGAATCGGCGTAATAAGGAGGCAGGTGATAGTTCCAGAAGTACGGGTCCGTAATGTTTATACGCCATACGGTATACGATGAGTGCGTATTGTAATAATAATATGTATTTATGTACAAGAAGAGAGAAACGCGCTGCAACTTATCCGCAACGGCCGCGACGAGAACTTAAATAATGCATCCACACCGTGTATTATAATTTATTATGATTGTAACTATAATATATGTATGGGGAAAACGAACCGAGCACATTTATTGCATTTTTCGACGAGAGTCTATTAAAGGCAAAAAAAGTGTTAGCATCGACCGTAGATACATTAATTACCATATAACTATATTTTTAAATTGACTGAAAGTCTGTATCATTAGCGATTACAATCATTATCACTGAAGACCATCGCCAACCTGTACTCAAGAGTGGATAAACGACGAGTACAAATAGCTCTCGTATCTGGGGCTTTAAGGCCAGCGCTTTTATGGAAACGAAATATAAGATTCAAATTTTCTAAAATTTAAAAATCAATTTAGTTTATGTCATTGTATCGTTGGTACCCGATAGTTAAACATTTTTTCTCTATTATCCGTGATAAGCTTAAATATATTTGTTTGTATCGTGCATATTATTTATTTACAATAAATTGTTGCACCCACACGACTCGTCTGACTCAATAACAATCAATCAATTTCAGTAACCACTAGTGATGGGCACAACCGAATGAAAACTATCGAACTAATCGATAGTTTAAAACTATCGAATTAGCCGATAGTTTAAAACTATCTAGTTAGTACTATCGACACCATCGAACTATCGGTTTTCAACGAACAATCGGTTTTCATCGAACAATCGGTTTTCATCGAACCATCGGTAATGATCACGGTTGTACATAGTATCTACAGCCGTGGTAATCATATATCATCGAATTATCGAAATAATATATCTGTTTATGTTAATCAAATAATCGATGAGAAATAAATTGGAGTGACAAATGACAATGATTCTAACATATATATATTATAACTGATTTTTCACGGTTTGTGACGATTAGAGTGACTACTGAGTACTGACTACCTTTTCGATTTTTTCCAATCTCAACTATTCTGTTAGTCTCATTAGTCATTATGTCAAAAAAATACAATCAATTGTATGGAAATATTTTAAAAAGGATGTCAATAACCCCACAACGGCCTTCTGTATGTTGTGTAAAAATGCATACAAAAGATCTTCAGGGACCACTAATTTGTTAGAGCACCGTCATCTTAAGTCTTATTTCTTTATAAACTTGAGACTTGAGATCCCACTTGGCCACTTTTGAGTTCGGACTAGTAAAAAACTCACTACGAAGAGTCAAACTACAGTCAATATATAAAAACGCAACAGTTTATTCGGATAATGCAATTACAATTAAAAATAAAATATATAAATACATACAAAAGCCCCGGCGCTGGACTCTCCGGGCTCATGTTAGAATAAAACTATCGAATACTTGGTTCGACCGTTCGATGGTTCGAATAAAACTATCGAATACGTTGTTCGATGGTTCGAATAAAACTATCGAATACGTTGTTCGATGGTTCGAATAAAACTATCGAATACGTTGTTCGATGGTTCGAATAATTTTTCCGATGGTTCGAATACTTTTTCGATAGTTTCGATAGTTAAAATTATTCGTTCATGCAATTATTCATTCGAATAATTATTCGATAGTTTTACATAATCTATCGAATGTAGTCGATAGTCAAAACCATTCAATTGTGCCCATCACTAGTAACCACGCCATTTACAACTGTATCATAACTATATAATTATTGTTTTTTTTTTTTCATTTACCATTCAATTATTGAGTTTGAAATTAATAACTTGGTTCGCCAACGATAATCCTGCCCTCTCAATAACATTCACACACATGAGACAACCACTTACTAATTGTTCTTCTATAAATTACAATAAACTGTGTACTATGATTTACTATGAGTCTGCGCCTAGGTATAAACACATAAAGTTTAGGTTTTTATTTAATTATATCTTGTAGATTAATTAGGGAGTACAATATCATATAATTGTTGTGTTAAGTAATTATATAAATTTTAGAAAGTAATCTTTTTCGCATGTAGTTCATGTAGTCGGGTCATGTTTATATCAATTAAACGTTATTGCGTTCTACATTTAAATTTGTAGTGCTATGATTTTAATTTTTTGTGATCTGATTGTAATATTATTTATGTTACTTTGTTTCTTTCAATAAATATTTAACGTCTTTTATAATTTGCGGAATTTATAGAATTTCCTGAAAATAAAAATGGAATACCATAAATCTATAAACGCTGTATTTTAACTTTTTTCGCGGAAAAAGCTTGACATTGTTGTTTCCTTAGATAGTTAGATGGAATGGTATTAGTTGTTTATAAAAAAGGCATCTCATAAAAATAATATTATAACATCATATTAAAATATCAACTAAATAAATAATAATAAGAAACAAATAATCCTTCCAATTATTATTCGTGTACTTTGTTGTTAATGATGGGTTTATATTTTCTCCCTTCATGACCTGGAAGAATGCACCATTTTATGGCTACGAACTGCAGTTACTATAGTCTATAAGGCATAATACGTACACATAATGTTATTCAATTAATACATTTGTTTGTTCTATAGTTTATTGATTTCCACAATCGTCAATCACAATCCGTTAGTCGATTGATATATTATGTTCGTTTCTTTTGGGTTTCTTTAGTTCGGGTATTTCTTGTTCTCGAAAGATTTAATATTTTCAATACCTTTACCCACTGCTTGTTTTATATATTTCATAACGGTTCTGCTTTACGTATTATAAAATTTTTATTCTATATCATTATGTCTATATAAAATATTTCATTGCTTAAATGTGACCCAAACAAGTGTACATATACTTTATAAACTAAATGGTAATTTTTTTAAAGAATTTATTTAAGGTATTTATTTACTTATTCATATTTGAGTATAAAAGAAACGAACCAGCCGTAAAAAATTAATAACATGCCTATAAGGCAAACCTATCCTTACTTTTCGGTTTAATAATATTGATATTGTTAGTTTTCGCATAAAGCTCCCGGAGCACTAAATTTGCAAATTGCCGTTCCCTTCTATGTGCTCAATGTATGTTGTGAAGATATTTCACCTTCACGTACAACGTACCTATCTATAACATTAATAATAATGGAGTTAGGTTCTATGTTAATAATAGGAATTACGAACGATTTCATAAAAATATGTAATGTAAATAATATGGATATGCCATTGCGAATAGTCAGATCTCAGATGAACTGTCTAATAATTTCATTTTTATTAAATAAACAGTATTTGAATCAATCATTTTAGCTGGAAAGAAGTTGTTGCTGTTCTTTTATTTTTTTTTTGTGCTATTTGAAAAATACGTAAAAATATAACAATAAAAATTAAAAACTTAATAAAAATTATTATTTTTATACGATATAGTATGTATAAATGTAATTTTAAAAATTGTTTCATGAAACTTTTGATACTAATTTACCGACCAATCATTTATTGCCAGAAAAAAAACTGTTGACAACCTATAAAATCCTTGCTTCCATTAATCATTATAATCTAAAATGTACAAGTTTTTTTATTTTAGAAATATTTCTTGGATCGTCATAAAAATATTGTCTTATGTATATTTAGATATTCATAAAAAATGAGTTAATAGTAAAAAATCTATAACATACAACCATTTATGTCGAGGTTAGTGACCTTATCGTCTTAGTTGAGTACTATAGAACTTGACATTATAGAGAATATAATAACGAGGATATTATAATGTATTTTCGCCTCAAGTAAAATATAGCTCAAACGGAGATCATATTGCATAAGATTTATATTCAACTATGAAATATATACAGTATACACACATGCAAATATATTATATACTATGTAGACTTATGTATTTATCTTACTCTCATTGTTTAGACACCACGGGAAAGCAAAATATGTCCTAAACATTTGCTCTAGTGATGGCAAAACAAATTCTTAATCATAAATACCTACTTATAATTTGAGAATTAACTATGTCATACTACATCTTATCTATTGTTCAATAACACATTTCTAGATAATATATTTATTATTCGTTAATTATGATTTTAAGTTAACTGTACCTAGTATAAGATCCCAACACAAATTAACTACTGAAGTAAATTAACTTAATTAGTTATAGATATCTTATTCATTTACGAATATACTTGTTCGGGCTCTTCGTCCATTATTGAATCCCTTTTAAATGTATTTTTTTTTTGCCAAATTGATTAAATGTAGAATTTACTTTTATCAATTAATGAAATAGAACTGATTGAGGTTACTGTCGCTAAAACGAAATCTAATACCTAGTTTCGAATCATTGTGAAATGGCCTATTATACGTAATACGTACCTGTACAATAATAATGGTAGTAATTTTTTATTAAGTTCTATGTCATTATAATAAATCTTTGCAGTTTTAATGCTAAATCAGATTATTATAATTTTAGTCTTGAAATATCACGTTACATATGAAAATGTATGTTGTTCTGCGTGTTGCTTAGCCGAATATAATTTAATATAAATAATACAGGATTTGACAATTTTCATACGTTTTTAACGCTGCATAGAATCAGTAACTTTTTTTTATCCTTTTTCAAAATCGATCTTCTCTTACAAGCTATATTTTACTGAATACCTAACTTGCAAAATTGTATAGCCAAATTATGAACACAACTTTCATTCTTTGAATGTAATACGAATATTTTTCAATAATCGTGTATGGCAAACGCAATTAATTTATTCAATGAATTGTATGCTGTCGCGTGGTAAGAATTGGTTGTTTTGTCGTCTGTTCTTACGACTGGCTAATATCGAGGAATTGAAAAGGTTAGTCGTTTCAAATTTCAAAACCGCTTACGCATAATTTCTAGTTCACGTATTACTATTATCGATGTTATTTTGGAGAAAACACTACTACTTACTTATAAGCTACATTGACTAGCGTAAATATACGGTTTTGCATTGACGATTATAGACGACGATCTGTTTTTGCTGTTCTAATTCGTTTCTATATGGACGGTTATAGTTTTACTCTGTGACATTGCGTTCAACGAATTTGGCAACGCGTGATGGGGATGTACGAAAATAGAGTTCGAGCCGTTGCTATTATGTTTTATATATAATATGTATGTATATACGTACATATTATCATAGGTATGTATGTGCTTTATATACATTATTGTATGTGCGTAAAAATACATCACTTGAGTATAGCACCTATAGTGGATCGTAAAATACTTTCGAACGTCATTCGATACGAGAGAAACAAAGGCATCAATGTGTGTAATATGTATACCCGGACCCTGTCTACGCTGTATAATGCACCTGCGCGTTGCTCAACCCTATAGACTCACGTGCTATAATAATAATAAAACAGTCGGTTCATTGTACTTGATCATCATGTATATCAGTACAATATGTATATATATGGAGAGAGAGCGATAAAGGTCAAATCATTGCGAACTGATAATCGTTCATTGTCGGCAATACGGTGTTAATGTTTTTTTTTTTCAATTTTTTGTTAGTGTTTTGTGTTTTGTGTTTTTTTTGTTTTGGTTTTTATTCTAAATAGAAAAGTCATCGGACGCTGAAATAACGATTTTTTCACTCTGTACTTTTTTTTCTTGGGCAAGAGGAGATAATAATAATATATAATATAATATAATAAGATGAGTTTCCGCTCGGCTGATGCCGCGTGTGTGTATATTTACCATATGGTGCACGTCGATGCATCCCACGCTCATCGAATGCTTCGCGCACGCAGTAGTAGTGATCTCAACTTTCAACCCACTGTAAATCGACTATTTCTTATTTATTCATTGATTTTTTTTTTCATTTCCCATCGCAGTTGTAATTCTAAGACCGGCTAAGAAAAATACCAATTGTTTATACAAGGGAAACGTAAACCTTGACAAGAATTTGATGAATTCGTACTCTAGTTCAATCAGGCCACACTTGTAACAATTTTTTTTTTAGAAACACTGTGTTTATAAAATGCATCAAAACAAATTGAACATAAAAAAGTAATACTCAAATGGCTATAAACAATCATTTGTTTATCCTTTCTTTACTTCAATAAGCGGTATTTATACATATTAAGAATTATTAATAGGCATAACATAGTATTTATTTTTTCGATATGTTCTGTGCGGGCTACAGTACTGTAACTCTCAATTAAAGATGTTAAATATTGCAGTTGGTGATTCTCACCAAATTATGAATTCAATTGAAAAATCAATAGTTTTTTTATGTTGACTTAAACCTATTTATTTTCACACTTAATAACATTTGTGTTGGTTAGTTATTAATTATTACTAATAATATGGATTTCCCTCAAAGGTAGGTGTGCAAGGACATAATATTTTGAATTTGGTGTGGGTCGTGTTATTGTTGTATTATCTGTGTACATTTGAAAATAATTATGAATCAGTTCTTAGTTTACATTAAAAATATTATTTTTAGTATCTATATAAAAAAAAATATATATATATATATTTTTCAATAGGTATATGTTTGTATATTATTCTTATACATTAAATTAAAGTAGTAAAACGTAATTCTATATCAATTAGTTATTAGTAAATATAAGTAATTATAGAAATTTCGTCGACGGTCGATACAGACTTTTAAGTAAAAACTTAAAAGCAACAATTTGCAATAGCACGTTATACTATATTAGGTACATATTAATTATATTATATTTATGGATAAATGTAGGTAATTATTTAAGGTGTTGTACACAATGTACTGTATAATAATTATTATACGAGAATGTTTAATATTTGTTAATATAAACAGTTGATTCGTAAATAATTGTATGAATATTGAATACTAATAAGTAATAATATATATTATTTAACATGAATAAAGGTGTTTTAAAATTCGAATTAAATCGACAAATAGTATAATAGGAATAAATTCGAAGAGGGGAAAAGCTCATGTTTCTGATAAAATGTTCTGTTAATCGACTTGGTCGTTATAATAATATGATGAACGTTATTAAAAATACGCTTTTCATATTTTGTAGAGCTCAAAATTATATTTGTTCAAACGTTGTGTCATATATAAATAATGTTTCTTTAAAACTTTTTAAACGTCAGTTATAGTTTGTACTACCACAATGTGTATGCGTGATGTGAGAACGTAAATTTAAATTCCTTCGAGTCAGGCAGTGGTATAAAACAAAAAAGGTTTTGTCTGGTCCAACTCTGTTTAATGTCGTTACTCATGTAGTGATCGCTGTGTATGTGGGGTACTTCACTCATTTAATTCGTGTGTACGTGTGTGCGTGCGTGCGCATAATAAATAAATAGTCTCGGGTTAAATCACATCTGCTCCTCAAAGACCATAGTATACTATAATATTATAATAATACATATATGTAAAACGACTTAATGGTCTCACAACAAAAACACTGAATTCCCCTGGGGGGCTTGGGTATTTAGGATTAAAGACGCGTTGCTTTTCCTCTCGACAGTTTTTACGTTAAATCATCGTACCTTACCTACCTATGCTTCTCAAGGTGACCACCGTTTGACCTCGTGCAACGGCAACTGGGGTTACGATTATTCGTCAGTGCGTTATGCGTATGTGTCAGTACAGTGCGTATAACGTGATGGAAGATTAATAATTATTATTATACATACCACCGTCGAAACGATCGTCGGCCGCCACAAATCGCGCCAACTAACAGGAGACTGACCTGTAGATTTCGAGAATCCGGTCCGCACGGAGCTGATGGTGATGCTGCTGCTGCTGCTGCTGTTATCCGAGCCTGTGCGCCATATAAGGGACATGGACACGAAATGTGGTTTTATCCGACAGCTAGCGCACGCGTTATTATATTGTTATTTTACCTAACCTAACACACCTGCCCACGCTTCGGTGTATATAGTATACATGCTGCAGCGTTTGAATATCTGTGTGTAGGTATTCCGTTGTTGGTAGGTAAATACGGTATTATGTGCGCGCGAGAGGTGGTGTCTTCGTGATTTTTTTTCATTTTGTAATATGATTTGATGGTCGCCGGTCGGACTAGTGTTAATTTGCAGTGTAAAAATGAATACCTATATTATAGTGCCTATACCACACGCATACACAATACACTTGATATAGGTATAAAGTCAGTGTTCACTTGACCCACATTTACTCGAATCCGCGTGCGCAGAGTTGTATTTCTATTATTTCTGTATATTATACACTTATAATGTGTACACTTAATAATGCCATGGGTATTATAATTTATATGTTGTCTGCAGTCGTCGGGGCCGTGGAGATTATAAACGGCACGATTAGGTGGTAGCCGTCCCCCTGGCCCCCGTAGTAAACGGAAAAACTTGAAAGTGGTTATCGTCTGCCTGTCAGCCGCTGAAACGTTGATATTTGTCGTGTTAATCGGACCATTGGAGATAACACGTCACTGTCGTCTGTTTTATCCGGACATCGATGTGTAGTGCATACCTACTTCCTCGTTTAAACTGCGCTCCTACACAAATCTTACGAGATTGAACAACGTTTATTCTCATTATTTCATTGATATTTTAGATACATTTATTCGAAAGTCGAAACGAATATACGTTACGTTCCGCGATTAACCGGTAGAACAAATTATCACGGTCGCATGTTGAAAATAATTTACGCCTCCGTTTTGTAAACCGTCGCAGAGTCGGTACAGGTACGTCACAACTACCCGTTGTTGTGCAACCTTGTGTTTTACTTAGAATTAAAATGTGTAATTATAACATTGAACTATACGTTTACACCGTTATATTATTATGACCGATGTCGTATTTTACAATGCAATAATGTGTGTGTATGTAAGTTCCTTTTAGGTATAACTGCAGCAGAGTTACCGCACTAACCACACTCCGAGTCGTTTACAGTCGTCGGCATGACAAACACGTGTTCGGTATCGATAGAGACGATTGAGTAACGGAAACTAGGGTGGGCGTTAATTGTACACGAGAGGGGTCGTATTATTTATATTTTATTTTTTAATGTTCACTCCACTTTTCATAGTAATAATAATAACTGTGATCGGCGATCGCTGTTGTGCACGGAAGCAAGTTATTATTACTTTTTAAATTGAACACGAAAATTATAATAACTTCTGTGCCTAATATTTGTCGTTCGCGTGTTTATTTTTTGTTTTAAAAAAATACGAGTTCTTTCTTCTTTGCAGGACAGTGTATTTCTTATAACTGATCTCCATACATATTTATTTATTTATTTAAAGATCATAAGAGTCCTTCGATAGTAACGTGCCGTATGGTATAAATAACGTGCCGTATAAATGTTAATAATAAACTCATTATTTCACGTATTTAGAATAAATTGACCTGAGGCTCTTATTCACTCGCGTGCTATCATGGAATTACCATTTATATGAAAGTGATGAAGATCGCCATAAACGTTCGATTGCACGATATGGTTATGTAGTTTTCACATAATTTTGTTACCTATAGATTTTGACCATTGGTGAGATATGAGATTGAAAGTAATGAGTGACCTTGAGGTGGTCAAGGATATTTGAGTTGTGAACGACTATTGAACTTCGAATCAAAATAGATAATTTGTTTGATATGACAAAATAATATGAATATTGGTAATTACAAACTATGATTAGGTAGTTAAAATACTTAGTTAAATTTTGATTATCCTGTGTAAATGATAAAAATGCGATAATATATTATCATTTTTATACTATTTATCTCACTGCCGCCTCAGTGTGTTTGTTGCACCGGAAATTCGAAAAGTTATAAACAATAAAATGTAAATGACTGTTATTATAACCCCTTCTGATTTTAGTTTTATATTTTAATAATATAGGCCGTATTTTTTAGTCACACTTCCTCTATGATAACAACTACAACAACGGTCATAGCAATTTTTCGAACCATGACCACTGAAGATATTGTCGGAATTAATTTCTGATGTCATTTCCTTTTTGGAATCCATTGAGTTTTATGTGAAAAAATTTTGATTGTATTTAACGGAATCCTTTCTCTGTTTGTGGCCACATGATGCCGGTAGTCTGCGCGTGAAAGGCATGTTGGATTTAAATATATCTGGGCCATCATCTTCTCCGCCACGTTTTATGTATCGTATTTATGACACGTCAGTCCAGTGGTACATAAAGTAGACGTCACGATTTATAACTGACTGAGTGTGCTGTGTAAACAGAATTATAAATCTATCAAATAACAGTCCATTGGAAATAGTACATAATGCAATTCTTCCTCTGACATGTACAACATGTAATCTTTATATAACATAAGTCTATGTTCTAGAGTCGAAAACAATTTTATAAACTTTTAATAAAACTCACGACTTTTTACGTTATGATATTTTTATTTAAATCAATAAAATACTATTATGCTATTAAAATATAAGTACAATAGTTTAGTTATTTACTCATTCAGATAGTATTCGAATGTAGATTCAGATATACCTACCATTAAATCGTGATACGACGTCTCATTTAGAGTGGGCATGGAAAAAATAACTTTAGTAACTATCTTTTAAACAATGGACAATGTAGTGATGAGAACATTATATAATGTCTATTGGAGGGACGCCAATTTAATACTAAATGACTCTGCTTAGAGATAGTATTTAAATTGGAAGACCACAACATGACATTGAATAATATAAATAATAATAAAACAAAAATAATATCAAGATATCACTCAAAATATTGTTTAAGGCGATTTAATATCAAATTACATTTTATATTATAATAGTTTGAACGAAAAGTAAATCCTAGAGTAATATTTTATTTAAATTTTAAGTTCTAACCATTTTATAACTATTCGGTAAATGACTATACTAATTAATGTAAATACCTATAAACTTCAGAAAAACCATACAAATGGGTATATAAAAAATATATTAGTACTACTGCTACATTTTAACGAACAATTTTATTATTTATTAAATTTTACTATTTCACTGCAATATTTAGTATAAATGGTTGTCTTAATTAAAGAACACACCATTTTTTTAGAAATGTATTGTATGTAATTTTACATAATTTACCATTGTTTATACTACACGAATCAGTACAATTATAGGTTTAGTAATTTAATTTACGGAATTTAATTTAACTATATTCTTATAAAATTGTATTAAATATGGTGTTTCTTTTTATTTTAGTCTATCCATAGTGATATTGAAACAAAAGGCAAATGCATTCGGTTGGTATTAAAGTATTGTAAATGGCTAGCTGATGAACATCAAACTGCAAATCCGGCCCATCAAGAGTTAGTGCAATCCATACCAATATTGACAAGAAAAGCAAAAAATTTCGAATACCGCTGGCAATTGTTATACATAAGATCGTTAGAGTGGATCTGCTTCATCGAAAGTCTTACTGTAAAAAAATGTCGAAAGGTATGTCCAACTAATTGTCCGGAATGTCGGTATAGCTAGACAATACTTATAGAGTTTCGGAGTAATCCGTTTAAACAGATATTATTTTAACGTAATAGGATTAATGTCACCAACTGTTTTTGTTACTATCTATATAAAACGTGTACTCGTGTTTTTATTATAGGACAGTAATAGTTCTTCGGATTGTGACGAAGAACCGGTTCACAAATGTCCACGGCTAGTCGATCATAAGTTGTCTAATCCTACAGACGTAAGTATTAACGTAACTTTATTTGATGTAAAGTAAAATAACTTATTAATTTTAATATTTAGGATAAATACAGTGGCTGTGACATGGAAACGGAAACTTCACCATCGCCTGTGCTTCAATCGGAACGAATGTCATTTGATGATACGGCTAATTTCCATAGGTAAATCAAATATTCTGATTCGAAAATATTTATAATCTTACCGTTTTTTGTGTATTACAGGTCGGATAGAAAAGGACCAAACTTGGCCACTTTTTACTATAAACATTTAGACACCGATTCGGAGCAAGAATCCCAAACAAAGTTGATAGCAGAAGGTGAAATAAAAACATCAGAATCGTCAGAAGAAGAGTGGACTTACAGTACAAACATGACGAAAGACGTAAAAAAAACAGATGTGCCGGTGTCTTTGGCGGAGCGAGCAAACTTAGAAGAAATCAAAGCTCTTGTTGAAAACGTTAATTGGTCAGTCTCAAAAAATAAAAACACAGATAAACTTTGGATATCAGGCAGTGGTATAAAAAAAAGAAGTTTCAGACATGACAATTTTAATTCTGAAGTAATATATTATTTTTATATTCATACAATGAAATCATGATTTTTCACAAATTATTGTTATTCTAGAATGAAGAATTCATTGCTGACAGCTGTGATGCAAGTGGTGAATATACTACAGAAGATGATGACCAACATTTTAGTTCAGATAATCATTCACATTTTTCACAATCGTGTGATATAACTGTTGTACAATCTACTGATCTAGATTTTTCTTCTAGCCCAGGGCATATCAATGATTATAGTCCTTCAAATGTAATCTAGTTATATCAAATTAAATTACGAATATTAAGTCATAGTTTATTAATTGCAATTTTCAGGTTGTACTACGACCAAAAACAAATTCGGGAAATTCACTAAGACCTGTCAGCATGTCTGGTCTTCCACAAAGCACTCCAAAAGCTAGACTCTTGACTGAATCCTGTCAACTGTCCGTTTCTGAATCAGCTCTGAACCAGATTTCTCACGAACAAGTGTCTGTAAATGGCAGAGACTCATCAACTATTGAGGAGTCCACAGCAACCCAAACGCAAGACTGTTGTGGATCTTCTAACACCAATTCTCTAAGAAGGCGTAAACTTAAACATAGAAGAAAGAGTACAATGGTAAATAATATACTTGAAATATAATTAATTTGAAGTATTCATTTAGTTATTTATGTATCTAGGAAAGAAAAAGTAAAAGTGGATCTGCTGATAGCCTATCGTCTGTAGTTAATTCTATTACCAACAACGAAATGGCTACATTTGATTCGTTTTCTGGATCGCTATGCGGTATTCCTCAAAATGACTCACAACGAGTGGATTCGGAAACTGAAGAAGAGACTACCAAAGAGTCAAAACGCCCGGCCACGCGTAAACGTCCAATAAAAATGCCTGTATTCCGTTTGGGTGAATTTGGTGCTGTCACACCAAGGGAAAAACGATTTCCCTTAACTACTCAATTGCCATCGGGTACAACAGATTTTAGTTCATTTTCCGAGCAAGCTTGGGACAGCTATCAAGAAAAGTACTTAAGTGAACCATATAGTGAGGACCCACCAGACCCGGATTCGGTTAGACGACTTCTAGATTTTGGCGACGACTACAGGAAATACATTGATAGTCAATCTGACTGCGCTTCTAGCATAGGAAGACCAAGTTTTGTGAGTACTCCGATTGTGAACGACAAAATAACTATTTTCACTTGTTTTTATTATTCTAGCTTGATGATGAAACGTTTGAACAAGACTCTTCAGATTCCGTTCGTAAACTCATTCTGAGAAGTCGGTTACAATTGAATTACTTAGAACAGGTGCTTTCCAAGCTAGTAACTTATCCATGTTCTAACCTCACAATTACAGAAATTGTAAGTAAATAATTTTAAATTATCATTGTGAGTATTTTTACGTATTTTTTTGTAGAGCCAGCTAAGACAATGGTGCCGAGAAAATGAATATTGTCTCCGTTTTTGTTTGGAGGGAATTAAAGATAGCAATACTTGTGTTTCAACAAATGACATAGCAGAACTTGAAAGTAAGTAGATATTATTTTATTATAAATTCGACAGGATATCAAACTCATGGGTAAAATAAAATACAAATTTTACTTTAAAGAATTCCGAAATTATCGATTATAGCTTTGACTGAAATGGAATTGGTTTTTATACAGACGAAAAAATAACTCAGGTTCACTATTAATTGTTAAATGTACATAAATCGTTTTTATTAATAACAAAATGACGAGTCTCCACATTTTATAGTGATTACTAAAACTAGGAATAAAGTAAATAATATTTTAATGGATAGTCATAAGTCAGAACATTTGAATATATGCAATATTGGCCTTCATTAACGTTGTCATACAAAAAACCAATAAATTTTCGTTTTTAACGTAAAATTAATAACAATGAGAAAATATTGTATTGACCTTGAATTTTAAATTGATAATCTTTTTAGACATTGGACATTCGTTACCTTTCAGAATTCATGATTATGGTTAACAAATGAAAACCATGGTAAAATACTTTAATTTTATTTTGATCAATTTATTTCAACTAACGAACTATTTGTAAGAGGGCTCTAACGTGTTAAAGTGGATTACATGTAAGACCTAACTATACGAATTAACATTGATGTTCGTTGGTGAATGGTGTACTGCAGTTTTTGTGCTACTTTGTCGTTGTGACTCATTTTATTTTATCTCTACAGTTATCGCAGAATTACGTTGAACACCATTATTAAGAATACTATTATAATCTTTGTATAAAGTGCCAATTACAAGTTTATGTACTATTCTATAAATCAAAATATAGCGTTATGTTCATTGCGTCGTTACATAAAATCTAGTCATTACAGAAGTTTTTTTTTACTAAACTGGGTATAGTTATAAAGTAATATTTTCCAGTTGTTTTGTTTCATTTCAACTGACAACATCATTATTGTGTGAAACCTTCCCTTAAACGCTCGGCGTCATCACGTCAGCAATCATTTTTTTTTTTTTTTCAAAGAGTTCCGCATGTCGGTTTCGTCGATAGGGAAGCACGCAATTTGTTGAAACATGCGAAATCCTTACCATCAACGAACTAGACTGGTCACCGTGGTTACGCCCATAAACATGACGGCTTCCCCACGATCATGGTTCGGTCCGACCACTCCGACCACACCGCCGTTATCGATCGGCGTGTAATATTTTGGTTTCCGACGCCTCCGGGATCTTTCTAAACGGTCGCGCTGCACTATTACTGTGGGCGATTGGAAGATATTTGAAAGTGCATGATAATATTGTTGCAAAATGATTACCAATCTCCGCGTCACTTTAAGTCGCTCAAGGCTTGAACAGATGAAAAAAAATTATTCAAATTGAAAGTAGTCTACATCATGGCTACATTTTCTTTTTAATTTCGAAAAGTTACAAGGTAATATAAAACGAATTAACTTGATACAATAAAAAATTAAAACTTATCACTTTCTAGCCAGTAATAATACTAGGACGTTAGGATTTTCCTTTTTATGCATTAGGAAAATCCTTGTCCAGTTCATTATTTTTTCAATACAATTTTTATGTAATGACGTATACCTAAGACAAATACAATAATGACAATTTGACCAAAATTCTATTGAATTCATGAACATTTCTTGACTTAATATCAACGCGTCACAAACAAAATAACTCGTTGACGTGTTCGGTTAATACTTCTAAAACATCGTTAACTAATGTATATACCTAAGTCGATTAGAATGAACGTTAAAAGTTTAAATTTTACCTATCAATTGTCCGTCGCCCAGCCTCGTATGAAATAACTTGGATACTAATAAATACTAGGTGGGTACGTAACGCGTGTTGGCCGTGTCATAATTATTTATGTAGGTAGGATTATGTTGGCGGTGGTGGTGCCCCACCTGTGCGGCGACGGCGCGCATATTCGTGGCGCAGAGCTATGGGGGCAGCGCGGTCGCGCACCAGTGTGTTGTAAATCACCTGCGCTAATCGCGCGCACGATAAACTCGTACGTACTCGGCGTGTAGATACCATAATGTGTGTGTAAACATTACGCCCGAGTAAAAGTTTGCGGTTTTTTTTTTCCGAATATTTATGTATATTTCGTTTGTTCGCCGACGCCCGCGCCGCTGACGATGTTATTGTGAACATCAAGGTGCACTACCGACGCGACGCAAATTATTGTTGTACGCGAAATCGTGAACCAGTTGGCCCGTAGCGTTCACGTGCGTCAGACCCCAGTTGCACGTTCGGTCCCGCGTGCCGTTTCCGCTTTTTGACGCGATCAGTTTTTTTCATTTCTCGTCGCACGCACTAACGTCATTCAAACAACACTCGTGGTCGTAGTTCCAAACGGTCCGTTGTAGGTGCAGCTCGACGCGATGTCATCGTTTTCGTCGTCAACCTTAGTGCGATCTCGTGCCGTTCCGTGGCTGGCGTGGTGAAACCCAATATAATATTGCCATGGCACTGTTTCGCGTGGAAGTGGCGCACGTTGCCACGCAGACCATGATTAAAGGTAAAATTTGGTTTGAACGTATGTCAACAACGTCTGTTCGATTTATATGAATATTAATACACGATGTGACTGTACATAATATAAGCCCGAGTCTTTCTTCTTTCGTGATAAACAGGTGTCGGTTACGAATGCGATTGCTCGTATAGTCGTACGTCTGTGTGTATAAAATTATATCGACTTTCGAAAAAAGAAATGCCAACTGTCAATCTCGCTGTTTTTGCCGTCCTTGAACTGTTGCAGCCCACGTGCGATTCTGTACAAATTCGTCAGTAAACGTTTTCAATACTCCTATATAGTCTATAATCAATCCTCTCTAAATAGTACTACTTAGTTTTCGACGCGATTGCTGAGCATCGGTTTTTCTTTTTGTTATAATATTGATACTGCATTTTTTTTATTTTACGTTTAAAGAGAGTTGCCAGTTTTATAAAATTTAATTAATCTCTTAATTAAGTGACAAAATTGCACAGTCTTCTTTTAAAATGGGGTTAGCGAAAACATGGAAAGTTCTGCGAGACCACCGTGTATATTTAAACGTAAGCCTGAAGCCCTGAGCTGAGGATCCGTATGGGTTCCGCGCACAAGACTCGATATCGTATATAATATATTTGGTCGAGTATGATATGCAAACCATTTATTATATTTGTACTAAAAAAATTAAAAAAACACGTTAGTACTATTAGATTTTTACAGTCTATGTATAAATAAAATGTATCGTTTAAAACATAAAAGTGTTTACAATTTATAGAAGATATTTTTTTAAACGGTATATTTAAAAAAAATGTAGTAGAACAAGATGGTGGGCCTCGTATTTTTGTCTCGTAATCCAAACTTGTTAAAGCGTGGTCGATCGAACTCTATATATTCATTTCTCTATAAGCGTATAATAATTCATCTATTGAATTTCATATATTTTGATTTTTGTATGGGTGAAAAATGAATTTTAACTCGTGTTTTAAACTCAATAGCGAACGTTACTCACAGTCCTCATTGTGATCATTAGAGCGCTTAGTATAGTTGTACATAAAATATAACAATAGAATGGAAAGAAAAGTTTTAAATTTAAAAATAACTGTTTCCATGGAACGATGGCTTTTAAAAATAAGTGCTAGAATATAATTATATTTAATATGTTTTTAAATTGTTTTAACCAATTAATGGTTGTACTTATAATTATGCACCAATTAGATAGTTGTTTTGTGTACTGTATACTGCAGGTACGTAATATTTTTCCTGTATGTGTTTTTATAAAAGAATATTTTCCTTTTTTCGATGATAATCTGTTTAATTATGTGTTTTAAATAAGCCGTTTGCCGTTATACATATATATTTACTGATTATGTGATTAAAATCAGATATTTAAATTTCTCAAAAGTAAAGACTTAATCTACTGTATCATTATATTCATACCTAGAAAATTACGATAAAAATCGTAAAATACACAATATTTTAAAAATATTTTGTAATACATAGTCAATAAAAAATATTAATGAAATACCCAGGTCTGCTCAAAATATTAAAATATCGGGTTTTTTCTGTATTTTCCATGTAAATTGAATATTTTAATACATATATATATTTAATACAACTTCAATATTTATTTGATACTGTTTGAGTATTATCGAATATTAGAACGATTTCCATTATATAATCTTAACAAATTTAAGAAATGGAATCTATTAAATGTATTCACAAATATACTTCCATTTTTTTTAAATTTTTATTATTAGGCTAAGGTATATTATTATATTTAAGTTGAATACTTTATAACAAGCTATTTTGGTTTAAAAAAAATGAATTTTAGTTTAGATATAAACATGATATTCTTGAAAATAGCTACAAATATTGCATTTGCCTGAATGAAAAATCACAAACTGTAATTTAATACAATTTTATCATCCTAACTCAGAATGTTTCAGACAAAACTGGTAGAAGAATATACATATAGTAAACTTTATTTTTCAACAATTTTATAGTTCGTGAAATTATGGACTTACGCAGCTTATTATATTTTTTAATATCATGTGTACATGTTATATTATTATTGAGTTATTATGAACTATGAAGGAATAAAAATAGACTGGGGTTGTAGAGTGCCGACCCGGAGAAACTAGTAATTTATTATTCCAGAATGGACCCTTATAGAGAAAAGGGAAAATAGAATGCAAATGGTATTAAATCTAATTTTAACTCACTGAATAACTACACCGTGTATTTATAAATATGGCATCTCTAGATGCGTTTTATGACAAAACAATCGGGGACCATAAACTAAGTATTAGAATTGACTCGATTCTTACACAAGTCCGTAAGTAATAAATATAATTAGATGATATAAAAAGGTTGTAATAAGTTTGCGCCTCAGCTCTTCTAACTTCTTACTAAAAAAAAGTTTTAACCACAAATTATGGTACTCCAAAATATCGAAATCAAAAACTGGCTTTCGATTGATTATTTTTTAAAAGATTTCTGATCACCCTTCGTGGAGTCGAAACATTGCGGGAAATGGAATACCTAGGAGTTTTCAAAAGAAGGTGATAAAATTGTGTTCTACTGTACTTAAATATAAATTTGTGTTTATCATGAAAATATTATACAGTATGGAGCAGAAAGACAGCAACGATTGTGAAATAGGCAACCAAACATTCATCACAATGTTGAGGTAGATGTGGTGTATGATGGTTGCCTATATATAATACATTATTCGCTGACTTTCTGTCACATACTGTACACAATTTTAAATGTATTCGGTTGATTCAAACAGTGTTGTATCCAGGGGTTAGGGGGTTATAACCCCCCCCCCAAAATTGTGAAGTTTAAAAAAAATTGCTAAATATTCAAATAGGTACTATAATAATATAATATTTAGACATAAAATGTCAATTTCTACTAACCTCCTACTTTATCAATCTAAAATATTAAATTCCTTCAATAATCATACTCAAATTGATTCCATCTACACAGACTTCCAAAAAGCCTTCGATAGAGTCAATCACAAATTACTTCTAAAAAAATTGGATAGAATCTTATCTAACTTGCCGCACACAAGCAGTAAAGTTATCTCTTTTCACCTCCAATTATTTTAGTGTAGGTTCAGGTGTTCCTCAAGGTTCTCATCTGGGTCCTCTGTTATTTATATTATTTGTTAACGATTTACCCACTGTTCTTGATTCTTCAGTAAACTTGTTATTGTTTGCCGATGATGCAAAACTATTTTCACAAATAGAATCTCTCTCTGGCGCAGTAAATTTGCAATCTAATCTTGACAAGCTTGTAATTTGGAGTAAAAAAAACTGCTTACCATTAAACATCAATAAATGTAGTATCATTACTTATACTCGCCTACATAAACCTATTTTGTTTAATTACTCAATCGACCATGTATTGCTTACAATAGTCAATCAAATTAGGGATTTAGGAATTTTACTTGAATCAAATATGTCTTTCTCTTCACACATAAATTTGGGAACAAATAAAGCTTTCAAAATGTTAGGTTTCATTTACAGAAACACTAAAAATTTCAAAAACATTAACTCAATGAAAATATTATACTACTCTCTTGTTAGGTCTCACTTAGAATTTGGCTCTGTGGTTTGGTCACCAAATTATGCTCTCTATATTAATCAGGTAGAAAATGTTCAGTATAAATTTCTAAGGTTGATCTGTAATAAATTTAATTTAGCTATTGACCGTGACACTTATCAGTTATCACCTACAGTCTACCAATCTGGGGTTACCTTTATGCGAAATTAGAAGAAAAGTTGCAGACTTGATGTTCTTGTTCGATTTACTGAATGGTAACATTGATTCTTCCGAGCTCCTTTCCCTTGTTGGTTTTAACTTTAGTAATCATAGTACGAGGTCACATAATTTATTTATAGTCCCATCTTATTCCACTAACTATAGTTCCGCATCATTTTTTCCCAGAGTACTTGCTTTGGCTAACAGCATTAATAATCAGATCGACTTATTTTTTATGTCTCGTAATGTTTTTAAATATAATGTTTATGTAGCATTAAGCTCGGATGTTAATTATTTGTAAACTTATCAATTCTCAGTATCATAAATGTTTTAATTATTATTAATTTGTTGTAATTTTATTGTAATATCAGTATCAAAACTGTATTCTTAATTGTCTTTTCATTTGTAAATATTAATTATTAATTATCACTGTACTATTGTTTATCATTCTAAAGGGTATATACCCGTTTATATATATATAAATAATATCATATACCATGTAAAAATAAAACACAATAATTAAAAAAATTGTAATTAATAACAAGTGTTTATAACTGAATATTATATTATAGTTATCTAAATATATGAACAAAAATGGTATTGAAGTGTACTTCGAAACAAGCCCAGACGTTTATCCAATAATATCCACACTTCTTAAAATTTTCATAACACTTCCAGTGTCTACTGCCACCGGAGAACGAACATTTTCGACATTCCATCGTTTGAAAACATACTTAAGAAATTCTTTTTCATAACCCCCCCCACCCCGAAAAAAATTTCTGGATACGCCACTGGATTCAAATGGGGGTATTTATATTATTATTAACTTCCACAAAGACAATAGATGCCACTGATTCTAGTAAGAAATCATATAAGGATTGAATACATTTAACGTTATCGTCATTAATATTTAAAACTAATTTTGCTACTAGGGACCCGGTCACCACCTGGACATCGATGTCTGAAAAGTCAGTCAGAATAACGGAACGCTCTAATATTTTCGTCTATACTTTTATGGTAGTAAAAAAAAATGCTAGTATACTTAACATGTATACTGTTATCAATTATTGTCCATCAGTTGGACCACAGTTTTGTTAACTATTAATACATGAAAGTATTAAACCATACCATATAATGTAAGGCAACGAATCGATAAGATTGACGAGCGGCGACGGTACTTTTGTAGAGATATCATGATGGTTCACCCATGTCAAAAACTGTTCTGACCACGGTTTAATATAAATTTTTATTTTTCTTACATTTCACCCGAATGTCACAGCTGCTCGTCGAGGGGCAAACGTATTGCTAATCACGTGATCCGGCCCTACCGAAACGGCATTAATAAAAACGTCATGGCGACCTTTACCTTTAAAATTAAATTATGTTGGATCATAGAAGCCGTACGGAATGCTTGGCGGACGCGCGTGTGACTTTGAAATAACGGTACCGGGATCCTACTCCCGGATGGTGAGATTGCGTTTTAGGGACCACTGGATAAGCCGAGCCACGGCTGACGGACGTCGCACTTATCTGAAACGCACACGTGACGCACGTCCGCGCTCTATCCCTTCCTCGGCGGTGGCGACGACGACGCTTCCGCGCGTACTGCGTCTGATAATAATAATTAATCGCTTCGGCCGCCCGACGTTGCCGCGGCCGGGATGATGTTTTGTCGTGGACCCTCGTGTTCGCGCGTTTCATAACCGACAAAACGCGTGTGCTTTACGCCGCCGTGCACCGCGTACGTTCCACCACCGCCGCGCCGGCCAATCGTCAGTTAATCAGTCGACGCCGAACCGTTCGTTCTCGCGCGCGGTCGTTTTCGTCTACGTCGTCGCGTGTAAACTTAATAATATTTATTCATTATCAGTGATGACGAGTGCGAAATTATTACAGTTCTTGGTCTATGTGCATGTGTGTATTTAATATGATGTATAACTGTCGCGTTTTCTTCTATTTTTATAGTTGTAATATTTTTGTTTTTCATGTAAATACGACAGTTCTGAGTATTGTTACCAAGGTATAACGTCCACTCTGAACTATTGTTTTTTCTCCGCAATGACCTCGGTGGTGTACACGGAATATGTTAACTTTGTCCGTTGCAATTGCGTTTCTTCGATTGAGTTCGATCTGTTCTACTACGCTCGATCTATACCGATCAAAACGTATACCAACCGGCAACTAACATCGAATTAACTATTAAGTTATTGCGTTGTTGACGATAAAACAATCGCCGGGGTCAGGTTGGAGATAAGAACGAACAAAACACCGTGGTAATAGGTATTTTTTAGTAGGTACTGAATGATGTTTATATAAAACAATTTATAGCTAGTGCTATGTAGGTAGGTACTAACTACTAGGTACTGTCTAAAATTATTTGAATTTTAACCGTTTTATTTTTACACCATAATAATTTCTCAAAGCCTATTGAAGTAGCACCGCGTTTCCCTTTTTGTTCGTTTTATCATTGCGCGTAATCTACTCGCGTCATCGGCGAAACTCATATTACCGAGTGTTCCGTGAAATTCCCCTTCTCAATTTACCGTTTCGTTATACAGCTGTCGCCAAGGACTTGTAATATTTATTATTGGTCATTCAAATTTAATATATTAATTACTATTCTATATAGCTCTGGACTTATGACCTTCCCGAAGTCCAATATTTGTCGTATTTATTACTAATTACTGATTAGTGTGTATATTGATTACTGACTTTTCGTTAACATCACGTTATCAGTGTTATCATGTGCTGTGATATGCAATCGTGTCATTAAAAAAAAAGTAGACTACATTTTTAATTTTTTGTGCGACTACTGTTGTCGGAAGTCTTCACTTAGGTATTTACACTGAGGTAGCCAGTATAATAATATGTGAGAAATACATTGTACAATGTAAATACACTGTGTAGTACATCTCTCAGACGCAATTCTTTCTTTTCTATAGTCCAGACCCATTTTTTTTATTAAAAAATTGTAAGTGTATGCGTACGCTGTGCTTTACAATATATTTTATGTAATTGGGTCGTTAGTGTCGGTGTGTAAAAAAAAATTCAATCACGTCTTAGAAACTTTAACCGCACGTTGTCGTAAATCTGACAATTCAGTTGTTTTCGATGTTAGGGCCCGTATTACAATAGGAAGTTTAACCTGAGTTCAGCTGAACCTAGGTTATCAACTAATCCAAGGTTAACTTATTGTCGGTATTACAATCGTCCGTTTTGTTAAACTGCGATTAAACCGTTATTTTTACAATACGATTGGTGACACTGTGAAATTAATAGAAAAGCTAGCTGATTGTGGTGTTTGGACGTGATAACTTATAATTTATTATCACTGACTGATTAATAAATTATTTGTTTTTGTTGTTAGTAACAACGTTTATGTTATTTTTCGATTTATTTAATATTCGTACATTATTTGAGTTGCAATGTCTGTTAGTGAAAATAATATGACAGACGATGAAGATTTTATGGAACTGGCATTACTTCTAGCTTTTCCTAGAAAGAGAAAGATGTTTCTTGAGCGGCCCAACCATTTCACGAAGTGGGGAGATGAACAGTTTTTTAATCGTTTTCGCCTTTCCAAAAATACTGTTTACTTCATACTTGATCACATTAAAGATCAGTCAGTTAAAAACACAAAATGCAAATTGCAAATGAACAGTAATCATAGTATATCAAAAATTATGTGGTTTATCATAATAACGAAGTTCATTATCAACATTAATGAACAACCAATGAAATCGCAGATCAATCTCTGAACTAAGTTTAAACCGCCGAAATCGGTGGTTCAGCTATCAGTGGTTTAAACTCAGTTTAAACCATTGATAATCGATTGTAATACGGTCTTTTTCATTTGACCAAGGTTTAAACTCCGATAAGAGGTTAAACTACTATTGTAATACGGGCCCTTAGTGACCGGTTGAAAAATATTTGCAATCTCGTCACGCACAAATACTTTGATGGTACTATACAATCTGGTCCGTGTGTACGTTGCTGTTTGTGTTCCATACTCACAACGTGCACCACGTGTCACCAGTTAGACTTTAGTTGATAGTTTGATAGTAAATTTTTAACACCTGGAGTTTGAAGTCAGCATGCTTCATCGTAATCCAATTCGGTCTAGGTCTGTCCATTTAGTTAATATCTATTTATAGCTTATACAACCTTTATTTCAAAATTTCCAAACGTTATTTCCGTTTTAATATTATTTCGGAAAAAATGTATATAATTTATATACATTATATTCATTACTATTATCATTATTCGTGCGAAATTCAGATAGTTTCTCGGATTTCCTGATGTTAATCCTATACCTATAATTGGATAATAGATAAGGATACCTATTGGTAAACTTCGCTAATTTAACCATCAATTTAATTTCATTTTATTATGTATTTGAGTGCTTTCTCACTAAAAGTTTCTTATAATATGTATTCATTATTCAGTACCTATTCATATTATAATTTGTTACTTTAACTTGGTGGTGGGTTCCAAGTTATAAATTTTTTATTTGCCTTTTATATCATATAAACTTTCTAAATGAGTTTTATCATTTTACTCCTATTACGTACAATAATATGCATAGCGTTTATTTTCTAGTTTATTTCCTTTTAATTTTTGTAATTTATATTAACTCTTCTTAGCATAAACTAGGTCTAATATCTTATGTCTAAATTGTTTTCAAAATCTTCACATTTAAACGAAATAATTTACTTAGGGATCACACAGTACTCCTCTAAAATGTTTATACTTACATATATAGTTTTAACTACCAAAAAGGCAATATTCTCTGTGCTATTTTGCTTTTTTATTATTGTATTATTTGTTCTTTAAAATAGTATGCTGATTTAGTCGTTTTTAGTATTTTAGATTAGATTCGTTACTTTGCTCTTGTTAATATTGATACATATGTTTATATATATATATATATATATATATATATATATATATTGTATTTGGACTTAGTGTTGCGTATAAATCGAACAACTATTATTAAGCTATTATTCAACCAAAATAATTACAAGATATAACTGGTATACTCTTCTTTTTAATAGTAACATTAGTGACCATTATAATAAATAATCTATTAAGCATCCTGTCCATAAATTTAAAATTACATGCACCCTTCGTACACCGTCATCGTCGCATGTTCCATATTCATTATCAGAAAACATGTTCTTTAAAAGTTAAAACGGATCTAAACCTCTTAGTTCTTTGGATAATATCGTTTATAAATCCATTTCAAAGATAATTTTTAGTTGTCTGTATTCTATTTCTATCCATTTATAAATATATGATTCAAAAATGTCAGCAACAGCTTGTTAAATATAAATCAATTATGAATTATGGCAATTATGATCATAAATAAATAACTGGTATTCTCAGAACAAATTTTATTGCAACGATGACCATTTATCGATGTTCAATGATAAATATTTTAGTGTTTTTAGCTAAATATACATAATAATTTATTGAAAATATTATCTACATTTCTAAACGTTCCAGATAAAGTAAACTCGTTTGTTCTACTTTGTATTTACATGTATCATATCATCAAAAAGTGGACCTATTGTCTATTTTATTATCTAAGTCTGTCATTTAATAAATGCTTGTACATAGTTATATCTACATATTTTCCTGATTCGATAGTGAATAAACAACATAAATTATTATTCTATTGAGTCTTGAAAACATTTCTAAATTTATTCTGCTAGAGTTTACAGTGTTATTTAATATTTTCTGATTAATATGGGAACAATTGTAAGAAATTTTTAATTTACATTAGTCTAGAAATGTGTACGAATTAAATTAAAGCATTAACCATTCTATGTAAACATCAATTAAATTCTTTGTTTATTTACTGTGCTTAATTTAATTTCTACGATTTCTTTTTGTCTTTCACATTGATATTTGTTGTATTTTTTCAACAGCCATTATCTAATTTTTCGAAGTTAATGTCTCAAATAATATAACTCTTGAATCAAACACATTCGCAATGATTAGAATTTCCATTTTAGAATAATGAGATGTTTATTTTAAAAACTAGGTAATTGATACGAACATGCCAAAACACATCTAGAATACTTTCAAAAAGTCACATTTAAGGTGTACATTCTATACATATTTAAGTGTAGTATTCACGATCTTTTGCACTTATTTGAAGTACTTTTGTTTATATTTTTTAATAGGTACCTAATACCTATCAACAATAACAATTACTAGACTGTTAAAAAATATATTTCAGTATAATTTACTTAAATTAAGTTATGTCGTAATATATATTATTAACTCCGGTTTTTTTTTTTAAAAAACTGTTATAATTTAAAACATCATCATTACAAACTTACCTACCTATAAATATCATTACGTTTTTTTTTTATCAGTTTTTAACGAATAATATATACCTCTTACAGAAAATGTCAATTTACTGGTTAACATCGCGAATGACAATAACCTAGAATACGTTGGCCCAGAACGACTAAAATATATTTGTATATATTCTATTTATAACTTCTATCCGTGGTGCCGTCATACCGTGTCTTATAAAATAGTCGCTTGCGAAATATAATAATTCCACATGGATCACAAACCAAAAAGTAAATCCATTGCTAATAATACTATATCCGACTCCGAAATGCCGTTTTTTGACTTGGAATCGCAGCGGCTAGATTATGATAACTATGTCTTCGACACGAGTTCAGATACAGATACCAGTATTTTCGACTGTAGTCTCGACGAGAGTTTCCAACAAATGAAAAATGACCTGGAACAGCTACATAATTTGATCCCAAAAAAGAAGAATTACCAAACGGCTTCTGATGAACCGTCCGTTATCGTCGATGATAAACATCCTGAAATCGATATAAATAAAAGATTTGATATCATGAAGAACCTAGTTCAAAATGATCGAGCAAAAGAAACGGAAACTTTAAGAAAATACATCATCGAACTAAATCATACTATAGCTCGTGTGACTGATAGTGAAGGTAAACTACTCGTATGTATAGTGTATACATTTTGAGACAAATAAAGTCTTCATGCCCAGTTTTGATATCCTGTCTGTATAAATAAATAAAGTGTTTTTATAAAAATTAAATATACATATGTAATGTGTATGTGCTTAAGCTTAACTTTAACTTTTTTAATTATAATATTACCCATGTTTTAGGTATGGTGAAGAAATGTGAACGCTTTGAACTAGAAATCTCTAAACAGGAGAAAATACAATTGCTGAAAACTGATATAGCAGCAATCAAAAGTCGTTTATTATCATACACACGTAATGATCGGCCTGATGGCAATGTGCAAAACAAAAATGACCTGCAAGCACTAATTCACACTACTAAGGTACAGTAGTCTTTTAATAAAATAACATGATTTTGGTTGTGTTCTTAATTTGATCTTAAATTTCAGACTGAACTATCGAATTTAGAATCATATTGGAATAGTCGCAACATAGTAAGCATTACTGAAGAGTTAAACCGACACTTCAATGATTCAAATGATGCTAATGCTGTTTTAAATCATTTGAACAAAGAAGTTGCAGATCTGTATTCTATTTATACTAATGCTAAGCAAAGGCAAGTTGTTATTTAAAGGTTTTAATGTTTATTATGTTATTATAAGAATTTTGTCATAGAACCATGCACCCTCGGTCACCCCTTGAATACTCCACTGTACCTTTATGATCTTTTAATTTAAATTATTTGTTATAGTATCAAAAATTTAAATTTGAATTCTAATAGGGTAATAGTTATCAATGATAATTATTTTCTTTGTGCTGCATTTTTACAGAATTCTCAATTTTAGAAACCTGATAATTTAATATGTGCTTATTCATACATAATTATAACTAAATATTATCTCTAAAACTTACTTAGATGTAAATCACCCGACTTTTGTTTAATGGCTTTAATTTGTATTCAAACATTAAATTGTTATGAAATAAATTATTTTATATATTTAAAGCATGATAAATTATAATCAATTTACATTTATTATATTACACTAAACTCTGAATTATTTTTGAAACGAGATATTCATTATTGCTTTTTATTTTTTTTCAAATAAGACTACCAAATTTTTAGTCTTTATGATCTCTTCTAATTGAGAATTATTTTCTACTCTCTGTATACCCTTCACCCTTATTCTACATGATAAGTAAAACAATTAATGATAAATATTAGATTTAGTGATTTATCAAACTATTGATGTAAAATAAATAGTAGTAATTCATAAAACTAACAAAATTAAAACTTGTTTCTGATATTTCTAAGTTACTCGCCTTCAATGACTGTTTTTATCCAATCAACATATTCCTTATTTAAAAATAAATATCTTGTCTCTACATCTAAATTTCCACAGTCCATATTTATAGCCCAAATCTTCCAATTGTATCTTTGACTTGCAATTCCTATTAATTTATTGTCACATATCATTGGACAACCAATGTCTTCTTCACAAAATTGTACATGGCTTTTCTTTGGGCATAACCATTTATTTATGTCACTGTTACAATTGTTTTTCTCAAACATTTTCTATTTATCAATAAAGTATATTATATATTGTACGCACCTGTTACTTTGTCGACAATGTCTAGATACTGAAATAGTATTGTTTGATATTGTTGTCCACTTTTTATAGTATTTGATTTCTTCCAAATTTGATTGTATGCTTGTGCCATATATAGTACACTGTTTTTCTTCCCAAATAACTCTACTATTATGTTCCGTAAAAAAATTGTAATAAATTATTGTGTCGTTAAATTGTATTTTATTTGATCCACCAAAACCATCAATCTATTACAATTTTTCTTGTATAATATACTCATAAATATGTAAAATATGTATTTATAATGTTTATAACCTATACTAATTACTTGAATTAATAACACTCCGTTCATCCCATCATTAAACTGTGGTAGGAATAAAGCTTGTGCTTGATAAACAATTTCTTTATTACAACTTTGAGCCTTAAAATTATATAATTAACTATGTATTGCACAATCATTTTTTTTTTGTGTATTTCTATATTTACTGTAACATATTTCGGATTAAATTTTTTTAAACAAACTTTTTCTGTAAGCATAAATTTATTACTTATCCTAGTTGCACAACACATTGATATTTCTGGTAAATCAGGATGTTTTTCATACACTTTATATATATTCCTTAAATCATGTGGACAAAACGTTGTTATTGGTGTATTAGATAATAGTTTGTTGTACCTAATGTTTATATTTTTGGATATACAATATCCAAAAAAGTCAACAAATAATAAATTATAGTAAAGTACTACAAGAAGCATTGTCCAGAATTATGAAACTATTACTACTACTAAACATTTAATAATTATTCTTCTATTTTTATAAACAAATTAATTTAAATTTGTACGCATGGTTACAGGTTAGATGGTGATATATCAAGATACCAGAATGCATTAATAACTTGGGTTGAGTGTGACAAACAGCTAATGGAGCTGGAAATGAAATTCAAAGGTTTTGGAGATGACGGTGGTATTGGAGGAAATCCAAAATCTGGAGGTTTTGGATCAGCATCTGATAGTGGCATGTCAGATTCAGGTTCAGAACATGAATTGAATGAACATGAAAAACGATTGATAAATCTTAAACAATTAGCTAACAATTTAATGACCATTATGACTCCTGGAAGTGAAGCTCTGTCATCAATACTAGCCGTAAGAAGAAATCAATATACTTTCAAACCCCTATTAAAATTATTATTTTACTAAAAATATAAAAATAAATCACAATTATATTAATTTGTTAATTTTTTCATCATTGTTAATTTTTATAATTTAACAGAGGATAGAGAATAATGAAAAGCAGTTGAAAGAATTACAGCAAACCTGCAAAGACCTCATAGGCAGAACAGAGATTCATCCTGATGACAAGTTGGATGGCAATGGAAGCATTACTGAGACTAATATGTAAGTTACTATATATATTTATACAGTGTATTGACAATAATACTTCTCATATTGGTTGAATTTTAATTTTTGTAAAAAGTGTTTAACCTAACCTAATAAGAGTATTTAAAAATATGTTAGTTAATATCTTAAAACATAGTATACTCAATACTGTATATTATGGCCTAAGGTTAAAATAATACATAAAAATGTAGTTAACATTTAAATTTTGAATAAATAAATCCACTAAATGCATAATTTACAAACTATGGATAGTTACATTTTTAGATAATGTGATATGTATTGTATACGAAGTTTTAAAATTGAAACTATTATAATAATTATTTATCATGTGTGACTAAACTTTGTTTCTGATTATTTTTACTTGCTACATTTTATTGCAAAATTGCCTATAAAATCTAATTGTTCTTTTCTTTTATTATACCTTCCTAGTTATTAAGTCATAAATCTAAAATTACTTTTTATCAAATGGTATAAGCTGATTAAATAGTGATTTAATAATCAAGTGTTAGATGAAGATAGATATTATATTCTGGGGTGTTTCTTTGGTAAATGTTTTAAAACTATTTTATATTTCATGCTGTTCCTGGGTCTCCAGGTAAGCTGAAAGTAATATTTCTGCATGTTATTCTTAATGCAGATGGGCTTCCAATCTTCCACAACATTAATGAGGTACTGTTCACAAATATAAAATAGTGAAAATATTTGCTTATACTCAATGTGTTATAAATTTATAATATTTTGAATAAGTTGTTGTTAAAATATTTCTAAGCTAATTGTATAAACAGTCTATATGTTGTGAAATGTAGGCTTAATTTTTTTAATAATTTTTTTTAGTTTTTGCATGTCCTGCTGGCTCATATGGAAATTCTGTTAAATACTGCAAAGTAGCTTAGGAGTTTGAGATCCATAAATTATTTTAAGTCAATATTTTATTAAAATAATAGACAAGCATACTTTATTTTCTATACAATCAGAATCATGTGGTAATAATTATTATTACTGTTTGTTGATTATTTGTTTATAAATATTATTTCGAGATATTTATGTGGCCTTCATTCTTAGATGTACGGATATAATTATATAGGTGTTTTATTAAATTTGTATTATAATATATACAATTTATTTTAATTGAAAATTTGAAACTCCTTCCACAATTAAGTAATCTAATAATTAATCTGTTGTAAAAATATTTTTTAATTAATTAATATACTAAGGATAAGTAGTTGATAAACTAAGAATAAATTGAATATTTGAAAACAGTTTGATAATTAAATTGCTTGATGTATTACCATTTGTATAAAAAAATTATTTAGATTTTTAGTTGATCATCATTATTAGTTATCATGTTTATGTATGTACCCATATATGCTTAAAGTTGTTCCTAAGTGTTTAAAATATTTCATTTTTTCATTTAAATCAATATTTTATGAACATCTTCTAAAAAATATGATAAAATTAGCTTTATTCCTAACATAATTTATTTAAAAATTATAATTTATGTGTAGACATGTTAAAAATATTTCATTATAGTGACTATTTTCAATTTTCATTTAAAATTTAATATAAGATGGAAATATTATACTTAATCCCAATTAAAAAACACGAGTTTGACTTACAAAAGTATACTCCTTACTGCTAACCTAACCTTACCACAGCTAATTTTTGATAGTTTCCAAAGCTTAAAATAAAAAAAAAATATATATAAAAACTGTATCTTGGAAATAATATATCTATACAAATGTTATTTAACAAAACTCTTCAGTCTTGGTATGATAAAATGATTTAACATCCGCTAATATTACAGAATACTATAATCATGAAAAATAGTTGTTAGCTAAAAATTAGATAAATATTAATGTTCTCTAATAATGAGTTTCATCTCATGATTCATCAAGAATAAACAATGTGTGTTTAAAAGTACAAGCTTTGTCATTATTTTTGTGATTTATTATACTAGCAACAATTATTCATAAAATCAAAATAATGAGTTTTTTTTATGTAAATAATAGCATAAATTCTATACTGTCAATGATAATATTATAATAATTGTACAGTCCATATTATACAAATTTTACCAACATATATTATATATATTATATTAATGAGTTTTTTAGGTACCATTATTTTTTTCATATAATTTCCGAAAATATTTATGTTTTGTAACTATGTTTCCCAATATAATATGACTGTTGATCCAATGACCAACACAGTCCACAGAAACGTCGGTGCTGTTAAATAAATTTTATATAATTGTAATTGTACTATTTTTTTTTATGTACGCTGAATGCGTTCAAATAAAATTGTATTTTATCTCGCAAATGATAAATTTTCATTTCCATTCGACTTTGTATTATTATGTGAACTTTGACTTTATGCCTATATTTGCATAAGTATAAATATCGAAATCTGATAAATGCAATTAATCTGCACGTGCAGACCTAACTATAGAGCCTAATTTTCGTTTTTATACTCCAAATAATACATACATCTCTCGTATTCGGAATACGCCTTTGAATAAATTGATACGAATTTATTTAGAACATTATAGATTTTAGATTTGAATGCTTAACGTTAAAACTAATCTTTAATACTTCACTAAAAATGATCAATTTTAACTATTTTAATACATTTTTTGATGGGTAAGGAATGAAAATGATTCATCTGTCAAAAACTTCATGTAATTTTATCATCAAAATCTAATTATCGATACGAGTTACGTATATAATAACAGTTTATAACACATTTTATATTTATAGTTCTTAGTAATAAAGGTAAAAAATGATAGGTATTTTATTTTTTTAACATATTTCGAACTTTGTTTTAGTTCATAGGTTATGACAAACGCATTATTGTCGTATTAAAAGTAATCATATGAAACCGTTTAACATCGCATTTAAAAAAAATTTAAAACAAAATCACTGTAATACTACATACAAATGGGCTTAACACGATACTGAATCCCAATTGTCGATGTATTATATTGTACGAAGGTCGTAACTGTGTAATGTACATGTTAAGCTAGGCTACACTTAAAATATAGTTTCTTTAAATTTTATAAAACACTATTGTATTGATGTACATTGTTGACACGGTCAGATATCTGTAATTTGTTCTATGTATTTTTATACTTTATATAATGTTTGTTGAAACACTTGTTAAAAAAAATCAGATACTAAAAAATGTAAAATAATTTTATTAACAAACTTATGCTAAAATTATATTCTAAATCTTCAACAAAAGATTGCTTAAAGAAATGTTTTTAAATTATCAGTTAGAATAGTATAACAATACACTTTTATTCAATATCAAATTAAAATTATTAACTGTAGTAACCCTACCATTTTTAATTAGCCCAGAATCTAATCAAACATAAACCTCTACAAATAGAACGTTAAATTCGAAATAATACAAGTTTCGTGGGAATAACATCTTATTTTAAAATTAACTTATCTGTTATTGTACTTTACTTGACTATTTCCAAGCGCTAAGTAATCAAAGCCTTCGTTAGATTCTAAAACATAGATCTTCAAATTTGTGTGTCCAAAAAGCCATGACACTATTTGAATTGTCTGCGTGCAATATTATAATAAATAATTTTAAGGAGATTACATTAATGTAAAAATGCGCGCGCACGTTTGAGATAAACTGTAATGCAACGCGCTTCAGTGGCAAATGGCAATAGCCTGTCGCAATAAACGCGCACACTTTCGACCGTCCATAATTTCCTGACTATACAATATTACGATAATGGTCTACTCCAATCAGTACTCATATGCAGTTCGCACTCTCTAGTCGTTAGGTTCTGAGCTCCCGAGTCCCGTGCCCAGAAGTAGTTAGTCGCGACATCTCTTATTCAGACTTTTTATTTTATTTATTTTTTTCCTTCGACATGTTATTCGCGCCAGAAGAATCGACCGTGTTGACCTCCGGCGAACAGGACACTATGCTCGTTCGAAGCCCACTGCATTATTCTAAAAGCATTGTCACCAATATTTTATACTTTTTACTGTCCGTCTATTTCTACCTGGATCTACAGGGCGGCATGTTTTTCTCTTAGTATACCAAGGTAATGTGGTGATGTTCTTTTATTTTTAGTATTCGTAAATGTCAACTTTAAATAATTATTCACGGCCTAGGTCGATCGACCAGTTCGGTATTTTGTTAAGTATTTTTTGGTTAACAATCAAACAATCAAAAACTAGATTTACACTTTCTGGTTTTCGGCATATATTGTGTCCTTGACTATTGTTAAGACACATTTAAAAACAGTTTTTCACCGTAATTTGTTCGTTGCCTATTGTAGGTGGCTTAATAATTAAAACTTGTTCAGTGTTTATGCACACACTCGTAAACCCACACTCACATGTGTGTTCTAAAAACGACTACTTAACATATTATTATTAAGGTACGTTGAGTCATTTTTCAAACGTAAAAAATAATTAGTTTTTTCGATATTTGAATTAAACAAAGTTATACGTAACACAAGGAAGTATTTGTGTGGGTTCGTGTTTTCGTCATCATAGCCGTATTGAAAGAATTATATTTAATCCGAGAATGTATATAAATAAATCTGTTGGTCATAAATTCGTCATCGATCTAGAAAAAATTAAAACTAAATGCTTTATTGGTAAACGTTTACAATTTAATAATTGTTTTTGTAATCTCGTTAGTGTGTCTGCGTTTTTAAAACGTCGGGATAATAATTCGTAATTTAATTTTAACGTCTGCCATTTAAACCATTTATAGGAGGCACAGCGTCGCATGTCCGTATTATATTTTTATCGCAGTTGAGTTACCTTGAGCGCAGCTCTCTAGTCTCTCGTGTGCTGTATATTATTCAATGATTTATATACATATTTCAATGGCAATATTAAAAAGGGTTAATCATGTATGTAGTTATGTATGCTATGTTAGATATTATATTTTAGTATCCGCGGATATTTCACCATTATTGCTTGTAAATACACTTATTGTCGATCTACTAAAAATAAACGATCGACGCTCACCAAAACATTAAACAAATAACTATGTTTTAAAAATTTAGTTGCGTAGAACTTGTATTTTTTCTCACAGCTGAAATCCCTGAAGTCCTAAGAATGCTTAGTAGTCAAAATTCTCGGGGTAGCACCGCCGTGAAATTTGTACACCTACCATGATAATATAATTTTTTGATCAAATGATTTTTTTAATTTTCAATTGATCGAACTTTCATACATTTCAACACTGTTGACGGATCATTTCGTCTTTGGTTATCGCCTGTTTGTATATTATTAATCATTTTTTGTCTGTAGATTTCTCGATTTGGCATGTATATAAATGTTATTATTAAATCAAATGACCCATTGCACACTTTTTTTGTAATTTTTGACATGATAATCATTCATGGTATCATGTGTTCGCCTGTAAATGAGTAGGTACCTAAAAGTATTTATTAATTATATCATCTTTAAAATGTAACGTTATCGGTAGATATAATTATAATATTATTTAATCGGTGTTTTCCTTGTTTAATTGTAGTGAATTGACGAGTATACGAGTATAAACTCGTAATCGATGTGCCAGTTTGTCATAGTTGGTTTGATGGGTGGGTCTCAAAGTTGAAATACAGGACAATATCGTTTAATATTTTTAGTCAGGACGTTTAGTTTTCTTACATATTTTTATGAATTTTGTAACAGGTTAATAAACAAAAACATTTTTTTGTAAGTAAGAAGGTTGAAAAATTATAAAATTATAATTATTTGGTAGGTGGGTGTTGATTAGTTGTAGGTAATGCCGTACTACTTTTGATTCACTTCAGCGCAGCCTGAATATTAAAATTTTCGGAGACTGGCCACAAATAAACGGTGATTATTTACAGAAGTTTGTGCATATTTTTAATTATGGTGCGAATCGCCGTCGTACAATAAGTTTTGTTCGTCCATACACAAAAGCTGTTTTGTGAAAGTACCTCCGCGCATTTTTGTGGTTTTTTCAAAAATTCAATATTATTCAATATCATTGTTATTGCCGTTCGATCGAAACCTGTGTGTATGATGATACTGGTGACATTGAGACGAGGACAATTTATTGGTTTGATTTACCTACGTAATAAATCACTAATTATGTGACTTGTATCTACTAGTGACCCACTTGCTCATCGTCTCCAAACCGACTATATATATATTAAAACTATTACTAATATCTATCGTCAACGTTGTTGTGCATACTGCATGTAATAATCGACTGTTGTTGAGTCTATACCTACATTAAAATTTGGTTCGTCTTGTTAAAGATTGGTGAAAGTTTATTAAAACGATCGATTTATGTTCGTATATTTAAGGTCGATTCATAGTTTGAAAGTTGTATGCACGATGAAGATTTGACTGTCAATTTTTGAATTACCTACGTTTAAAGTTTAAAATATGTTATACTTATAACCTTTAATAACTTATATTCACAGCTTTAAAAATATTTTTGCATATAAAAAGTTCTACATTTTTTGTTTTAAAACTTCATGTTTTAATACAAACATGTACAATTATTTACAATTATTATACACGAAAAAAGCTGAAAATTATATGAGCTAAGCGATATTCAATAGGTACCTGCAACCAGCTGTATACTCGTATCTACCTGTAACCTAATATATATATTATATTATTTTTCAATAACCCTCACTCAGAATTGTTATTCTAATAACATAATCAATGCTTTCAATTTCATTCGAAACCAGAATCTTAACAATTTTATGCTTGCTATTATTACATTACAATAAATTTCAAATGTTTGTGATTATTTACATCATGCATATAAATATATAATGCATATATTTTGATATTCTTAAAGTATAACTTGGAAATATTATCAAACAATGCTGGTAACCTAACCTTTAATTAGAACAAAAATTATCACTATCAGATAAAAACTAATTCTTAATAAATATTTTTAAAATCAGTGAATACCAACTTTTATTAAATTGGTAGGAAACGTCTCAGATATGAGACCAAAAACTTATAAGGTGACATTTTTCGCTTCCATGTGTTAAAAATACACATACGAGAAGGAATAAAGAATTTTAATATTTGATATACCCATCACTTTAAAAAATTGTTGAATCCGTTTTTCCTTTGTAAAAAAAATAAAAACATAGTTATTGAACGAAGTTCAACCCAAACTTATAAGTACCTAGATTCGCTTTTGCCATAAACATCTTCGAGAATACTTTTTTTCCACGTTTCATAATTTTATTAACATGTGGCAATTTTGAATTTTGGTGAAAAAAAAATTCTGTTCGTGACATTTATTTTAATTCGGTAAAATATAGAATATATATTATAACAAGAAACTAGCGGACGACCTTGAAACACCACATAGTTATACTCATCCTATTGGCCTTAAATAATAATACCTATTTGTTTTCTTCGTCATAGGTACGTGTTATGTTTACGTACGGAAATGTTGTATACGTAGTATGTGTTTTGGTATCGAAATTAAGTATGAACATCGGTGAGCACATTTTACAATGTATTTACACAATATGTAGTAATAATACGATGAAATCAATTGCTCGATAAGTCGGACATAAAATTTGATAATTAAAATAATCTTTCCTCTCCTTGGAGTTTGATACTCAACTAAATTACAAACATATACGTTTCTTTGTATTACTTAACTATGATAGTTGTGCCAGTTGTTTTGTCGGAATGTTCAATTTTGCGGAAAAATAAACTGAAGTAGTGCAGTGTTATTTTTATTGTGTTGTTTTCCCACTTCATAAACGTGTCATAATATTATATACGCGCTCGCCAAAAAATGTCGCTCACTCTTGCAGTCTTGCCAGACATAGAAATCGTCGTTTTGGGTTACTGTGAAACTGTTTAATATATTCTGTAGTGAAACTACCTTTAAATTAGAAATTTATCATAGCGGCTATGCCTTTATAGCCTTTCTTTGAACCACGTAATTTGGATAATATTTTAAACCGTTAAAACCATGAAATTCCTGCCTTTAAACTCAACGGTTCTCAAGGAAAAATTATCAAGCGTCGATTTAATTTCCTTGAATAAGTGAAATAAATTGTATTACAATTTTTCCATTCTTACTACTTGATTTTAGTTTATACCTTTGTAGGATAAATATATGTGGGCTACTTTTTTTTTATAACTAAACAAAAGTTGCCTATTATAAATTATTTTTATAATAAAAAATACATTCTGGACTTAGGTCAATAATTTTTATTAGAAATTGGAATTATTTAATGTGTAGTTGATAACTCGCGCCGTACATTTCATATTGATATAAGATCCAAATATATTCAGTCATCTATATTATCACTTTTAATACAGTAGTATTAAAATCCTATATCACTATTGAGTAGTGATATAACTTATAATGGAATATGTGTGTAATATTAATATTATTACTGTGTGGTTTGAAGAATTTATTTCTTCTGTGAAAACGTTATGAGAGACCTCTTGAGATGGATGAAATTGTTTAGTACACTCACAAAGCTTTCGACAGACTCTAGACATTTAATTCCACCGAATGAATAGAACGATTAAAATGTAGGTAATTGTACTATACAATAGATGTGTAAAAATATGATGGTGTAATAAATTTAACAATGCCCTCATTTCTGGAGTTATATTCTTTCTATTGTTATTATTGATGTAATCTCGTTAGTTTGTTTAAACCAGTCAAAAATAATTTCATCCCACGTTGTTTCAATAGTTGGTACTAAAATTACGTTAAATTCGATGGTTTTTTATGTGCTTGTGTACATTCTTTTTTTTTTATCTTTATAAACAACCCGGCAACTGTGGCCATTAGTTACAATTGGTAATTACAATTATTTACAAGAATTTATATATATATATATATATGATTTGGCATTGAGTATAAATGATAAGGTTATGGAATCTGGTTACTTAATGTTAGATTGTATTGTAGAGTCCTGTAGATTTCAAAAATTTTATCATCTTGGTGTTCTTCTCGATATTGGGTCCCAGTGCAACGTCGAGAGTCGTATCTAATCCGATGATCTGTCGGTCTTGTTCGAATTTGAGGCATTCAGTTATTATGTGTTTTACTGTTAGTTGGACACCACATACTTCGCACGAGGGGGGTTCTTCTTTTGCCATTAGATATCCATGTGTGAGGCGTGTATGTCCAATTCTCCACCGGTTTAGTATGCATTCTTCTTTTCTTTTTAAAGTGTTGTTTACCCACCTGATGGTGTTTCTTTTTATTGTGTTGAGTCTGATGGTTTGTTGTCTCCATGTATTGAGTCATTTGGTGTTGGTTATATCGTTAATGTGCTTTTTAAGGTCATTGTAGGAGGATCCTGGTATAGTCGTAACTTGGGAATTTGTGGCGGCGATCTTAGCTTGTTTGTCGGCTAGCTCATTTCCTTCAATTCCGGAATGGCCAGGGACCCACACGAGAATTATTTGTTTGTTTTTGGATATGGCTTCATTTAATTTGTTCAGTATTTTTGTTGCGATGTCTCCTGGTTTGAACTGATTTCTTAAGCTGTTGAGTGTACCCAAGGAATCGCTGAATATTATATGGTTGGGGTGTTCATCGTCTATAGCTGTTTTGATTGCCTCGAGTATCGCTATGACTGTACACTTGTGTATATGGAACATATGTTTGGTAACTTCAGTAATATATTTTTGTTTTTAAGTACTATGAAGATTCCTACTTGGTCTTGTGTCTTGGAGGCGTCTGTGTAGATTTGTTGGTATTTATAGTTTTCTGTTATACTTAGAAAGTATAAAGTGTACACTTCAGAAAAGCGTACATTCTTATTCTGTGACTTATGCTTAAAATATTAATTAGGTACTTTTGTTACCAAATCTAACGTACATATCACAATTCTTATTAGAGTTATTGTGTGTGTAGTGGTTCAATTTACCATAAAATGAAACGTATTTTTACAATTACCTACCTATTATTTTGTGGATCATAATCATACACCAAATTACTATTCATTATAAGACTAGGATAGTATTTATGTATAATCAATGGTATTACGAATAGTTTGTATAATGTACGTATCTAAACCATAATTTATGTATAATATACACACGCAAGAATAGCGTGGGTTTTGGGCAATACGCTGACTTCCTAAAAAATCTATCTCCTGTATGATATTTATTTGTGTTTTTTATGTACAATTTTCAGTGTATATACTATAAATTATAACCTATATGACACATATTAATATATGTGATGACTTTATAAGTTATGATTAGGGATAGGATTTTGCATGTTTTTTTGCTGTAGTCCAAGTATATTGATTGTCAACTATATCCATGGCGTATTCCCAATTAAATTTATATTTTTTTTCCGCATGTTTTTGAGAATTTAACGAATTTTAAATAATATTTATTCAAATAACATCTTTAAGTCTTTATTCGTGGAATTGTTCTAAATGGTATTCTTAGTTTTTACCTAGGTCGGAGGACACTAAAAAAGTACAAACCTCGAACATCGACTGCATTAATTGTTTTTTATTCTTCGTTCTAATCGCTAATCGTTCATATTTGAAAAATTGAAAGAACATATTATTACAACATGTACCTAACATTTAATGTAAAAATAACTTAATATCTTATTATTATAAATAAGAATTATAATAAATATTACTAATTCAAAATTGCCTAATTATTTTTATGTTACAAATTTATTTTGCATATTTTTGTAAACAAAATGCATGTATGTATTACAATTTTGTATTGCATATAAATCCTAATTATGGCAAATTAAACGAAGTTCTGTATTTTCTTCATGTATAAATTATTATGTGATTTTTTTCAATTTAAATTCCGTTCAGTTTAAAAAGATTTTACGATTGGTGCCATAAATCAATTTTACAATTTTGCTATATTCAATAATATACCAGAAACAAATACATTTTAAATAATTTGCTTATTGAGGTACCTCTTTTTTTTTTTAATGTGGATTCAAAAGTGATGGTAGTGCCGTACTGGTCAAAATTATTTTAAAACTACACATTTAAGTTATATTTAAGTTATATCATATGTTAAATAAGACTTTTGTTGTTTAATCTTTGATTATATTAAACAGATATTCCTAAAAAGTATAAATCTACAACCTTTTTTACCTTTAATTTGTCAGCAATTGTTTCTATACTTTTCTATACTTTTGTTTTCTAACATTTGTATTTCATTATTTGTTTTTTATATAGTGTCGATACTACTGTGGAGAACACAAAAACACCTCTGAAAAAAATCAAAGACAACACTGCGCTCCTGTGGCGTACTCTACGAATTGCTGTTCCATTTTATTTGGCTGTCATGATTTTGTGTTCTATTGGTTGGCTGGAACCACAGTGCTGTGATTTTCAGAACAACTATAAATGGTCTTTTGCACTTGGTTTACGGTACATGAATGGACCACCACCAACGTGAATTGTTGCGTCTTGTCAATATAAAATCAAAATGCTAACAAAATTCATGTTTCTTCCAAGTTATTTATGTATATATTAATATTGTTATTTCATTATTTAGTTAATTGTTTGTGTTTAAGGTGGCTCCGGTTTGACAAATTGTGTGTTGATAGAGCATTAATATTTTACATATGTGTTATCCTCTCCTGCCGTCTTACCGGTCTACTCATGCTCTTCTCATTTAAGTTCAACATTCCTAATAATTATTTTTGATAAGGTATTCTAAAAAATGTACATTTTTATAACTACTATATTTTTTAATGTATTCTAAATAAAAAAAAAATATATATATATATAATATATTTAAATATACAATAGCATTTAGAATGGATTTTTGAAGTTTCAGTGTTATAAATGTATATAACTAATCATTTATGAACATTTTTTTTTATTTTAGACTTCTAAAAGTCATTTTTTATTTGATAAAACAATTTTCACAATATAATTACTCATGAATTAACTTGATTAAATTATGTTTTATAATAGCTAAAACTTAATATAGTAATGGAATAATATATAAAACATCGGTATTTACTTTTTCAATAAAATCAAAACATTTTCATTAAATTCATAGATAGTTTGAATTGCAATGTATTTGTAACAAATCACACTTATCATATGTGAACATAACATATGCTAAGGTAATATGAATTTGACTTATATATTATATTATTATACTTATTATACTATTATTATACTATTATTATACTTATATATTATATATGAATAGTACTTTGTTAATTAATATTCAGTTTTTTTTTTATGTTGCATGTTATCAGTTTAATTGTAATGTTAATAAAGTACAAAAATTAAAAACTTGGATTATCCATTAATACTTTTTTTTTTAATTTTACTACATTTATTCAAAATAATGTCTTCCACAGTGTACTTCATAGCTGTAATTTTTGAATTATTTCAGTGACAATCTAATTTAGTCATCATGTTAAGGTGTAAGTTTATGTATTAAAACATAATAATAATAATAACTAGTACTTTCCATGTTACTTAATAATATATTTATGTGTGTATATTGTATATATTATAATATTATTATAAATATTTATTCAAATGAACAATATTTTATAATATATATATATTTATCACGCATTCATATATGTGACATGCGTTTTAATAGTTATTAAATTGAATAAATATCATGCACTTTTGATAGCTTGAGGAAAAACATTGATTGGTCTTTTGTGACTATTAGGCATTTATTCTGTCTATACTTCCCACAACCTCTCCACCTACATGAAAATTACTAGCAATAATTTTATCTCAGTTTATAACTTGTCTAGTCTAATTTTTTATTATTATTATTATTATTTTTTTGTTATATATAGTATAATATAGTGTTATAAATGTCACCTATTGAAATAAAAAAATTAATTTAAACTAATAATTGTCAAGAGCTAATGATTTTTTTTTTTTTTTGTTCTTCATAATAATGTGTGGATAGATAGCATTTATATATATTATTAAATATATTTTTAATGTAAAATGTAATGTTTTTTAATTCAAATTATTAAAAATATATTAATTTTTTTTTACCAATGTAAAATACCTCAATTTTAATCGTATTTTGCGACAGTGTATTTGTAACAATTTGTTAATTTATGTTTAATGATCATTCTAATAACTTATTATATTATGTGATATCAGAATAACCAATATCATTGCCCTAATGTCATGTTGGTTATCAGTACTTAATTATTAATACTAATTAATATTATTGTGTTGACTCTTGTTTTTAAAAATTAAATTTATCAAGAATACAATATCAATGAATAAGGAACGTGGATTTTTTTTATTACAATGTAAAATATCTTTTTTCAGAAAATAATAAAAAAGATTTACACTACTGAGTTTTTTATTCTTGCAAAAATGTATTGTTTCTATACTACTAGTACTATTCTACTTATATACATAGATTAAGTATCCATGATTGCGACATGTATCGCGTTTATTTATTGATTATGATTTTATATAATTGCCGTGTAATATTGAACGTTTATTAAAGCCTAAAGGCACAATTTAAGATTCCCAAATTATTGTTATTGGTTAATAATTAATATAGTGATTAGTGATTAGTATTAATGCCCAATAAAATTTCCTGGGTGATGGAAAACAAAATATCCAGTGTAATAATGCACATTTTTCTAGAGCTTTTTTTTGTATATTCCTAAATTTTACTGGTAAAAGATTTTATGCATATTTTACGATTATAAAGTCATAGTTTTGTCTTCTCAAGGCTTATTTTGTTATTTTGAAATTACGAATTATACACTTACGTTAATATTTTTAGGGGGAATGTCTTTTTTTCACTTTTAAAATTGTAAAATAAATTAATCTAAATTTAGTAATTTGAAAATTGTAATTTATCAATAATTATATGAATCATCTTTTTAACAATATTCCAAACATTTTTTTGGTAGTAGGTACCTAATTTAAAATCAAAATCAAATAACTATAATTATTTTGTATAAAATATAATGAATTTATTGTTATACTAAGATGTGTTGTTTATAAAATTCAGGTAAGAGTAAGGAGCTAACCAAGCAAGGAATAACTAGTAAAAACTAAACTAATTACCAGTAAAGACAAGGTATAAATAAAGAAACATAAAAACATAATGTAAAGTATCAAATTTATTGTTGAAAATAAAAAATAAAAAAGAATTAAATTAAATTAAATTAAAAGTGTTTTTATCATAACTTTTACTTATAAAATATTTATATGTAACTATTACTTCCGCATTGTTTAAAAATGTTTAAAACCTATACACAAATACACAATTAAATTATAAGACCATTAACTCCAATCCATTGTTGAAAATTAAAAATAAAAAGTAATTAAATTAAATAAGAAGTATTTTTACTATAAACTCTTAAATATAAATACATTTAGTTATTATTATTACTTTACTGGATAATTTAAAATATAAAAACCTATACATTTTTTAAAAATATCTGAGGGCTTTTGTAAACTAGATTTTTCAGGGTCGATACTTTCAAATTGTTTATAAAAAATTAAATATTCTCTATCCTCTAAAAAAAATCATTATTTTTAAGTATAATCAATTTAAATTTGGGACATTTTAACTGATCAAAACACTTTTTAGCCAAATATTCTGCAAAATATGTATCTGAACAATATTCTAAAGTTATTTTTTGTTCATTATCATCAAACAAATATTGGACATTAGAATCTTTGGAAGATGATATAAATGAATCCGAACACTCTGAATCTGAATTGATTAAATTATTAGAAGTGGTAGGATGTGTACTATTTTTTCAACTTAGATCCAATAAATTAAAGTCATAATCAGTTTCACAATTTGATAAATCAGTTGCTTTCATGATGTTATGTGTAGCTTGAAATTTAAATGATGTTCTGAAAGTACGAGCATTCGGATTTCTATTAAACCCACAACGTTGACGAAAAATTGAAAAGGTATTTTCTATCAAATCTTGATTTAAACGATTTTTAAGAAGATATTTAAATCCTACATTTTGTTGTTGCATATATATCATACTAATAGAATTTATGGTCCATATCATAGCATCGAAAAAGGGAACAATTTTACGATACATTTGTACAGGGTTTAACAACTCTAATTGTTCATACCACTCTTTGGATTGCATTAAAAAATGATATATTTCGGGTTTATTTGAGTATAAAGCACAAGAATAAAAATTTGGACTAAATAATGTTTTGCTATTAAGACAATCGAATAAATTATTTAATTCTTTAACAAATTCATAGGTAGCAAAAGCAGTTTTAGATTTAATTTGGCCTGTAGTAATACATGTTTTTAAAACATTTGATACAGAATTACTAAAAACTTGAAGAGCGAGTTTACAATTCATCTTTTGAAATGGGCCAGGATTCATGTGGCTGTCAGTTAATTTTTAAAGGGCTCTACTGGTATTACTAGATTTATCAATATTATATGCCGATTTTATGTCTGAAAATGAAACTTCTTGGTCTTTAAACTTAAAATTGTTTCGGAAATTTTTAAAAATATGTGGTACATCAAGAATAGAAAATACATTTTGTCCTTTAATATTAATGACAGGGTTGTCTTTGGTAAATCCTAATTGTTTTAAAGCTGAATAATTATTAGGACCTTGGTCACAAACTAGTGTCACCGGATTAAAACCTAAATCTATACATTTTTCTATGACGTCTTTTATTAAATCTTTTAAGATCGAACTATTCATTGAAGATCCCGTTAAAAAATAAGCTAGAGGTAACTTCCATTTACTATATAAACCTCGAACTATAAAAACCATAGCCTGGGAAGCTAATTTTTTAGTCCTACCTTTGTGCCCTAAATCTTCAAAGCCTTCTACCATATCGAGATATTTTGAATACTCTAAAAATGATTTTATTTTCATTTCGTCAAAAATTATTACACAATATTTCTCATTAATTGACATTGTCTCTAATTTATTTTTTATTTGTTTAAACCAAAGACTATTAAAACCCGGACAAAATTTAGAAATGCCTATCCTTCTACGAATTTTTGACTCGCATGGTAAAATAATTAGTTGTTTTTTTCTGAGAAATTTATAAGTGGTTGGAGATTTATAGTATCAATTAATAGCAAAATTTTTTTCGGATAACTTCCACGGTAATTTTGAATTATGTTTACGAAATATTTGCATTTCCGCGATTATTTTAGAGCCTAAACTTGAAAATTCTATGTTACTTTTTAATTTAGGATTAATTCGTAATTTTTTCTTTAATTTACAAATAATAGACGATTTATTTTTTAACAATACATTTTTTTTTCGAATTTTATCTTTCAATGTTGTTGGACTAGGTTCGTTGGGAAACAATATTATTTCTGATTTATTTAAATTTGTCTTGGTACTGACAGGGGAAGGCATATCGATAAATGCTTTCACCATTAAGCTGGTTGATGGTGAACACTCGTCACTCAAATTTACTGAAGTCTGTGTTTTATTTAAAATAGCAGGTGAATAATTTGGTGTTATTTAGGGTCCTTTATTATAAACTTTTATTGGAGTTTTTACATGTAAATTTGGAAATTCAGAATTTGCTGGAATGTTTATATCGGAGTTTATAGTTATTATTGATGTAGAAAAGTCATATTTAATTGGAATTGCAGTGGATTGAAGTCTTTGTTGTGTTTTAATATTTAATGTTTTTAAAATCCGATGCGTTAAAATGTAAATTGCATACATGCCGGTTATTTTGCTCGAAACTCAAATCGAAATAGAAAAAAACAAATTAAATTTTTATTTAAAAAATAATAATCCTGCCGGATTGAAACATTCACTAAATACTTTTTTTTTTTCTTTATTTAGCCTTTAGTAATACTATTTAGCTCGACCATTAGATTAATAAGATACATATATACAGATATTACTATTGGTGATTAATATATACAAAAATATAAGAAGACAATTAAGGATTAATATATACAATAATAATAATAAAAAAAAAAAAAACAATTAGAGATTGATTATACAATTATATAGACAATCCAGTCTCCAGGATAAAATTAATAGTTTTAATAATCACCCCCTCCACCCTTGAATTTAGGAGGGAGTGGGTATCGAAGGAAGTGCCCCGTGCCTCGATCTCCCTTTTGAGCCTGGCACACTCCAGCCCCAATGAGGGACACTCGAAAACCAGGTGTGTGAAGTCGCAAGGACTTTCAGTATTATGGAATGTGCAAAGGGGAGAATTATTTAAGTTTAATTTAAATGAATGGCTGGGAAGGAGGGAATGGCCCACCCGAAGGCGATTTTGCTGTATAATATAGGGCCTAGAAAGATCTAGGTCCTGAAACCATGTTTTCCCTCCAGGAATTTTTTTAATAATGGATTTAAATTTTGATGCAAAGTCTGCGGGAAGATTTGTCCAATGTAGGGACCAGAGTTTGGAGACATGACGGATTAAGAGAGGTGTGAAGTCGGTCCAAGGTTAACGAATTAAAGACGGTAAGATATTAAAAGAAGCTTCTTTGGCAAGCCTGTAAGCCATTTCGTTGCCGAGAATGCCAACATGGCTCGGAATCCAAATTAACTGAACTTGGAAATTGGATTGGTTGAGTAAATGTAGATGGTGTTTAATTTGAAAAATCAGAGGAGATAATTTGAGTTAAAAGGATTAGTTATAAGAGATTGAAGACAAGACATAGAATCAGAAGCAATTAAATAGTTATCGGAAGGTGAATTGGAAATAAATAAAAGAGCATCGAGAATAGCATAGCATTCAGCAGTAAAGGAAGAGGAAGGAGGAAGATTATTGGAGAAGGAGATGTGAAATTTAGGAATGTAGAAAGAATAACCAGCTGATATAGGAGAATCTGAGCCATCTGTGTAGATGATGGTGAAGTTAGGATAATTGAGATTCGTGTAATTTGAGAAATGATCATTGACAAAGGAGGAAGACATTGATGTAAGCATTGAAGAAGGCATATCGAAGAAGTTTTCAATTTGAACTAAAGGTGTAAAAAGCAGAGATTCGTATGATTGTTCATAGAGAGAAAATTTGTTTGGTCTGATGACATATTGGCGAAAATTATAAAGAGAATTGGCTGCGATTGAAAGCACAGGCATTGATTTAGAAGTATAGCGCCAAGTGATAAAGAGAGAATAGAAGGTATCGAAAATATCGTTATTTGGATGAGCTAAAGATTTTAAAATGAATTTACTTGCCAGCCAGCGGCACCTGGTATTAAAAGGAGGACAATTTGTTTCAATTTCGATCGCAGGTACCGGGGTGGATCTAACATATCCTATAATGGTTCTGAGACAGGACGCTTGGAGTATATTTATCTTTTTTCAGTTTGAATAGGCGGTTGAGCCGAATAGGAAGCAACCGTATTCTAGTTTAGAGCGTATGATTGAGCGATAGATGGACAATAGGCAGGAGGGGTGAGAACCCCACCATGTATTGGCAACCGTTCTAAGAAAATTAGACCAGCGAGTCGTGAGAGCGGAAAGTGATGTGATGTGGGGTAACCAACGAAGTTTAGTATCTAGAGTGACACCTAAATAGGTGACGGTAGTATCAAAAGGAATTTGAAAATTGTCTAGGAAAATGTGAGGATGATCATTATATCTGCGCCGAGTAAAGATAACGGATTTGCATTTCTCGGGAGCAATTTCCAGAGATATATTGGTTAAAATATTTTTTAAATCTATGAGAGCAGAGTTTAGGGAGTCTATGGCGAGATGTAGATATTTATTTGAAGAAAAGATGACCATATCGTCAGAGTAGATGAGACATTTATGTCCGGACAGAGAGAGACTGTTTGCGACGATGCTCATGTAAATATTAAAAAGTAAAGGACTGAGGCAGCTTCCTTGCGGTAGCCCTGTGTAAGTTGTACGTGCATTAGAATTTCTAAATGGAGAAAAGAAAACGAGGTTTCTTTTGTTAAATAAGGAGAGAATTAAATTACCAAAAACCGGAGGAGCATTCAATGAGATAATGTGATCAACAAGAATTTGTATGTTAACGGAGTCAAACGCCCCCCGGATGTCGATAAAGGTGGCAACAAGAAATTCTTTGTTATTGAAAGAATGGTAGATATTACCAGTGAAAGTTGAGAGGCAGTCGATGGTACCCATACCTTTCCTAAATGCAAAGATTGGGAGGCAATATTGAGTTGGATTCTAGCCACCAATCAAGTCTGGTTTTAAATATATGTTCAAAAACCTTACATAGTGAAGAGGAAAGTGCAATAGGACGAAACGAGATATTTGAGTTTGATTTTGGTATAGGGATCACCCTATAGAAACTCCAGGAATGCGGGAATTGTTGTGTAGCTAATATGTTATTTAGAATATTAAGAAGAGAAACTAAAGCAATATCAGGAAGTTGTTTTAATAAAGCAGGAGAGATATTATCAAGTCCAGGTGCAATGGATTTACGAGATGAGATGGCAAACTTTAATTCAGACATCGTAAAATTATTTGTAAGAATGTGAGATTGTGGTATATTAGGGTAGAGAGGAGAGAAGTTTTCTGATTCAGAGGCAGCATAGCATGGAGCGACTTTAGAGCAGAAGGTATCAAACCAGTCATCGTTGTCAGGGCGTTTGATGGGATTTACACAATTTTTAAACCGTCTGGCAGTGGCCCATAAGTGCTGTATTGAGCATGAAGAATTTAGATTGGAACAAAATTTTTCCCAGCTCTTCTTTTTTTCCGACTTAAGTAGACGGGTGGTGTGGGCGCAAACATTACGGTATCTGAGGAGATCTGATGTGCAGCCTGACCGGCGAAAATTTTTGAAGTGTAAGGATCTGATTTTGATCGCTTCAGAGCAGGACGAATTCCACCACTGAGGAGAGGGAAGATGAGGTTTATGATTGATTTTTTTAACTGGAATGGTCGAATTCGCAGCGTTTTTTATAATATCTATGAAATTTGAATAGGAGTTTAAAAACTCGGGACCCTCAAGGGACGAGGTGAACGCAACTTGGATATTGTGTGAAAAAGCGGCCCAATCAGCCTTATTTAAGTTGTAGGATGTGGGGCTAGTGATAGTGTTGTTTGACTGATGTTGAGGGCTATTTAAATTAGAAAGGTTCCTATTGATAGCTGATATAATGATGGGGATGTGATCACTACCATGAGGGTCACACAAGGTGCGCCAAGATAAGTTCCAATATAAGTTAGGAGAACAAAAAGCTAGATCAATTGCAGAATCAATAGAGTTGGGCCGTCCGATGTGGGTTGGGCTACCATCATTAAGTATACTGAGACTGTGTGAATTGATAATATTGTAGATAAAGTTACCACGATGAGAAGTGGAGTCTGAGCCCCAAGCCGGATGAAATGCATTAAAATCGCCGCAGAGTATAGAATTTCGGGAGATCAGATTAAATAAAGATTGCCAGATATTATAAGGAACGTTAGAACTACTAGGGATGTAGCAGGACCATATTTCCAGGGGGGGTTGAGAATCAACTACCATCTCAACACCTATGAGATCGATTTTATGATTAAGGAAATTGTTTCTAATGGCTATATCGATAAAAATTGGTCTAGATTTTAATGACTGATGGAAAGCGATAGCTACTCCACCATACCCGTCCGGACGATCAGATCTGTAGATTCGAAAGGAAGGAATATTTATAGAACGGGAAGGAGTGAGCCAAGTTTCAGAAAGAATAGCAAGAGAGCATTTTTGGGTGTGAAGTAGATGTATCAGAGAAGGAAGACGAGCTGCGATACTTCTAACATTCCATTGTAATATTTTATAATTGCTAGCTAAAAAGTTATTATTTATATTGAAGGACATATTATTTAAGTTTAAGTATTATCGAATATAGATGGGTAAATTATGTTGAGTTAAAATAAATGGAATAGATAGTTTGCTAATTTAAAGATGTAGTTTTAAAGTTGGGTAAAGCTAGTAAAGAAATAAGAGATGACTCAATTAAGGACTGAAGAGAGGAAGAGGAGAAAGGATAAGATAAGGAAGGGGAATGAATAAGGGTTTCGGATAATTTTAGAGACAAGTTATGTATCCAAGAAAGGTCATTTGAGTTATTTTCTATAGCGTTAAGTTGATTAGAAACATTATTTAAGTAGCTGCCATTTGCTGGAGAATAATGAGATTCGGTGGGTGATACAAATATATGTTTGTTTGGCATGGTATGAGATTTCGGCTTGTTTTTCCTAGAATTAAAGAAATGGTGGCTTTCATTTAGGCTAGGAAAAATACCCTCGTTAGGGAGAGTAGCAGGTTTTGTAATATTAGAGTTTGGAGACTGGCTGTTGACTACATCAGTGTATTTAAAAGCAGAGGTACAGAATTTGTTTTTCTTAAAAGCTAAAGCATCTTTGTAAGATAAATTTTCTGTGGCCATAATTTTTTTCAAATCTTTTTGAGCTGACCATTCCTGACAGCTACGGTCTGTGGCGAGGTGTGGAAGTTTGCAAAAGAGACATACCGGGTCGGTGGCCTGAACAGTTGGGCATTCCGTGATGGAATGTTTTGAACCACCACAATGACTGCAGCGAGGGTCGCTGCGACAGAATTTTTGAGTATGTCCATATCGTAGGCAACGATTGCATTGCACCGGGGAACGAATGCTGGGAGTGACGTCGAAGATCATGTTATATACCGAAATATGTTGAGGTAGTTTAGGGGACAAGAATTTGATTTCGACGATGCGTGTAGGAATAATGTTACCTTCTTTTTTGATCGATATGCGTTTGAAGTTTTCGATGGGGAAGGGAGATTGGGCTCCATCCCGGAAATCATCCTCGGAGACGTCTGGATCGAGTTTTATTATACCAAAAGAATAAATAAGGTTCGATGGAATACTAGCTGTGAAACCATGTTCAGATAGTACCTTGGAAGTCAAGCAGAGGTTTCCGTTCAAAATCGTATCAAAAATTATTTTGATCTTTTTTGAACCAGCTGGTTTGATATTTAATATGCCAGTGAAATTTGTGGAGAAAAATTTAGCTACCTTGATCGGATGCCAATTTCTCAAATTTTTATTTAAGTCGGAACTTTCAACAACTAACGGAATTGGGTTTTTCCGTCCTAAGTGTACGCCCAATTCTTAATCGTTTTACAAAAAGTCCATTGCCTCTGTTCTTAGTGAGTCTTGAACCAATTGAATCCAGTCATAAAATTTTTCAAATAACCAAGTTACTAAACTCCATAATCGCAGTCGAAAAGCCAAGGAAATCCCGCTTTCCTCCCCAATGCATAAAATGCCAGATGTACGGTCACACCAAGTCTTACTGCAGACATATCCCTCGCTGCGTTAAATGTAGTGAGACTCATCTCACTGTGGATTGCACAAAGTCCCGTGAACTGCCCGCGAAATGTGCTTTATGCTCCGGAGACCACACGGCAAATTATAAGGGTTGCCCTGTCGCCAAAAAACTTTTCAAGTTTCAAGATATGAAACTACCCATTTCCAATACAATCAACAACGACGATTCAAAAATAAAAGTGTATCCTAGTGCCCCGACAGTCAAGGTCCCAATCACTCAACCTCCGCCCAAAAACAAATTATATGCTGAATCAACGATAAACGAAGAAAATCTTTCCTACACCCATATTTCCAATATCCTATCTAATTTCATTTCTAATCTTAATTCCATTATCAGCCCTCTAATCTCTCTTCTCACAACAACTCTTAATTCTTTCCTTGCTAAATCAACATAACACCGTACTTATGGTACCTTAATGGTACTTATGGTATATATATTTATATATGATATAACGTAGGGAACTACTAAACAGCTATCTGTATCTATTTTCATTTTGTAATAATATTCTTATAATAATGTTTTCACCATTTCATATTTAATTCACTATCTAATAATATTTTAATTTAATTGCCATTTGTTATCATATATTGTACAGTCCATCGGGACTATTGTATTTTATCTTAATTTGTTACCTTTGCATCCTATATTATTAAATAATTGTTGAACTGTAATAGTTATCGGCTGAAAGTTCTAAAATAAAAAAAAAAAAACGTGTAAACTGTAAATGTTCAATCGCTAATGAGAACCAAATCTTTTTTCACCAATTGCATAGAATTGTTTTAGAGAACAAATATTGCAACAAACATCTGAATTACCATACGGTAATCATTTAAATGTCTACTTTAGCACGTCATATTGCTCCTCGATCATGATTGGTTAAAAATTTAAAAAATAATATTATATATCGGGCTTTAACTGTTTACGCGGCGTAGTCGTGTAAAACAACAAATTTAAAACATCGAGCTAGTATATCATTAAATGACGATTAGGTAACACTGTAAACCACTAATTATTTTATTTGAAAAGAAAAAAAAACAAATATCTTTGTATAGTAGTTAGTAGTTTAGTACGCAATGTCGCAATTCTTTTCTCTATGTTAGCTGTTGAGTTTATGCAAACTGAAACGTTTTCACACTAAAACTACAACTAATTTTAGTCCCAATGTAAGTATAAAATCATTGAGTTAAGAAATAATAAATATCCCTAGTTCTAGCCTTTTAATAGTTATTTTATGACTACATTTAGACGTACCAAATTTACCATTACAATATTACATATATATTTAAGTCCTACGAAAGGTTGAAGATTGGTATAAAATAGTTCAATAAATCGTTTTATAAATACCTCTTTAATGCGAGGTTAAACATATTTTTACAACATCTATACTAAATATTAGTATTGATTATAGATTATAGAATATATTGTATAATCGATAATATTAGTTAAAATTATGAAATCGTGATTAAATCGCCCTAAACGTCCGGGCGGCGACCAGAGGGCTATTAATATGTACTGTTATAAATTATAGTCTTTTATGTATATTATACAATATGTAATTCCTATTTCGCGCAATTTTAATAAACTAATAAACCAATGAGACACGAGTGTAATATTCCATAATTCAGTGCCCGAATTAGGTTTTCATAGTGATGTGGTGGGGGAGGAAGCAATTGGACCACAGATTAGATAAAAATGTTTCTAGAACGGAATTCCTCAATTATGATATATATAAAATTTTAGGAGAATCCTTGTAAATAATATTAATTATAATTATATTTATAATCAATGGTGTTATGTGTTACTAAAAAGCTTTTAGTAACACATAATATAATAATAGTAAAAGCTACTCATCTGGATGGAAATTGTTAAAACAACTGTAAATATTTTTAAAAAACAATATACATATAGACTAATAATAATGAAAATATTACTACCATACCAAATGCATACTGCATGCAATTATATTTACCCATCACGTATCATTATAGCAATATTAAATTAATGAAAAAAAAACTAATCACCGTTCTAGTTGATAACCGCTACCCATTATAATATATCGTAAATTAATTTACTCAACAATTACATCTATAAAACCTAAACTCGTCTTAATGTTTCAAATCAAAATATATTCTCATCAGAAGTGGATTTCTTTGTTTAGTTATTCGAGTTGATTTCCCTTGTTATTTTCTCATACATATGTGAAGGCGTTTAGGTATTTTATCAAAAGCTAATTAAAAAAATGTTCTTACCCACTTCTTATTTTATAAAGATGAAATTATTGTATAAGTATAAGATTTAAAAAAGGGCGAGACCCCATGGTAAGGTGAGATACAGGGATAGGTGAATTATAACGATGTATTGGTCTTTACAAATTTACAATTTGAAAGCAATATACCACTGCTTTCGAAAACACGATTCTGAATGAAAGAGGTCGGGAGAATCGATTTATAATGTTTATATTTATAAAAAAAAATAACTTTTTAAACAGAAATCCCCATACAAAAGACTGTGTAAGTCTTTATTGTCATATTATCTAAATTTCAAATAACTATAAATAGCATATAAATTATTAAAATCTTTTGAAATTTCACCATCTCTAGAAAATATTTATCTAAGTGTTCTGTATAAATTTCAAGTCTCTATAATGATTATATTTTGTGTTACAAAGAAATAACTAACACAGTTAGTTATATTCGATATTGCGAGAACACCAGATTTCAGAAAAATATAATTTTCCAAGGTGCATCTAGAGTCGACATACGAGTAGTTTGACGTCGCGCCTGGCCCACTTTCCTACACTGCGTCTGGACGTTGTGTCATGCCTTAATTTAAATTATTATATTTGTATTTTGTACTTATAGCTTTAAAATACCTCAGTCAACATTTTACCCATCATTATTATTTCTATAACCTATTGAATTCCGTAGATGTATTACAGATAAATGTTCCTTAGAATTTAGTAGGTACCTATAGTTTATAAGTACAATTTAATTTAAGACTTATGCTCTTCAATGAAAATATACAAAAATTACAAAAATTATTTAGTTTGAAACAATTGTTTGTACTTCAGTTTTCAACGTATACAGTCATACAGTTGCATGATTAATTAAGAAAATATGAAATACTATAATACAGACTTAATAAATAATGCCTTTATATTTGCAGTAATCTACCTACTATTTTTATATAATATAATACAACACTATAACAGTAATGAGATCGTAGTCTAGACAGCTATTCTATGAATACAACGTATAGGACACAATTAAATGTTTATATATTATATTATTATTCAGTAATGCGATATAAATAAATAGTACGAGTATAATGGAAGACTGGAAGAGGTATCAATCGGACGTGTCGATCTTGTTTTAAGTTAACAATTTTTGTATTATTTGGTAACTTCATCAACATTTATGACGGTTTAATCACATATGTATTATATGAGGACTACTACAATAATAAAATTAGCTATATAACGGTTCACATTCTAAATGCAAAGCAAAAATATTTTATAGTATAAATGTATTACTATATTATTATTATTATTTTATAATCTTATGTATAATTATTATACAATGTATCTTAAAGATAATTTAATAAGTTCCCTAATAAAATTCATCTCCCCAGTCCCATCTCTCATCAACCGTTAAAAGCACTTTGATGCGAATGATCAGTGGTCAGTGACAAGAATGGGACTGCGTCTGACGCACCACACTGCTATTGTGGCAGTACCATTGCGTTCTAACTCATACATAAGACGTCAGACGCGTCTTATAAAATAGTTTTGCGCTTCTCCGATAGTTTTTTTTTGTTTTGCTAGAAAGAGCAATTTCTCTAGTAAATTATACTACAATTTAAAGTCTCAAGTATTTATATTGAAATTTTTATAAACTTTTAACTACAAAGAGTAGACAGATTTTAAGATTTTTTCACACGGCAAAGAACAAAGTACGATAAATATTGTAGAAATTACAAACTTTGAAAATCAACCAGCATTTTTTTATATTGACATTTTACGAAAAAAAATTAAGAAAACTCAAATTTTCAATGGCTATAAATAACACAAAACAAAATCCAAACTATTTGGAATTTACAGCATCTCTAACAAATTGCCATAAAGTATTCAGTGAAAATTTCAAGTCCCTACGACCAGTACTTCTTGAATTACAATAAAAAAAAAATTAAAATAAGCATTCCGTAAATTTTGTTACAGATTTTATTTTTATTTTAATAGGGATTCAAGTAAAAGTACAATATGTTCAAACTCAATAAATTTTTCGTCGGTCGATTATTCTCACTATTACGACTCTGCAGATAACATCAATGCATCTAATGATATTGCAATAAACTCAGATGACACGGTAATTTAGTTAAGCTTATTGAAATAATATTAAATATAAATAATTCATTGTAAATTGATACCTATAACTTATCTTTTAGTCAAGAAAATATTTTAATTAATGTTATTTTATCTCAAATTAGGATACTATTCTCTCTGTTTATTGGAAAAATGGCATATTGGGAGCTGCATCCTATAATAGTAATCTGTCTGAAGTAATTGAAAACCTTCATAAAAAAAATTACCTATTTTAACACATTTTTATTTTTGATAATTATGTAGATACAAATATTACATGACGTTTTAGAAAGCAATTTAGACTTTAAAATTTTGATCTCTCTATTTATGCAAGTCAGACCTGCGTATGTACACTAAATTTATATTTGATATTTTGATATGGTATCTATATACTTATATAGTTATATAGTATTAGTTGTAATAGTTATATACATAGCTTATTAAATACAATTATCCAATAGAAATAATACCTTTATACTATAGAAATATCGTAGTGTGTAATTTACAAGATGGAAGTTTCTTAAAAATAATAAAGCAATTAGCTCATAATGGCAAAATAAATACATATTCTAGTCCAACTAACAACGAAGATTATAAATCAGATGAAAAAGTGCACGTGTTGGCTAAACAATGTTTCAGTAAGGATCTACATTGTTATTTTATAAATTAAAATATTCTAGGTATCTATAATATTTATATGGAGATTCTTAATTTCATGTTTTTAACTTTAGTTATGTATCGGAAATTTGTTTTAAAAGTTGAATTCAATGTCTATAACTAGGGCTGGGAATTTAATGCCCTAAAAAACCCCGAAAAATGTCCTAAAAAAAATGCTTTTATGACCTTAAAACTCTAAATAATGCCCTAAAAAACCATGAAAAATGCCCTAAAAAAATGCTTTTACTATCTAAAAATTTTTTTTTTTAATAATTTTAGTATAAATTACAATAAAAAGTTTTAAAAATGCATTATAAAAATCAATTAACTCGTACTGAACGTCGAACGATATCATCGGTTAGGTTACCTATTAATAATAGGCTATTATTAAACCTATTTATTAAACCTTGTCCGATAATGACGATAAGCCAATTATATAATACGAATTACGAATACCTACTTATAATCTATTATATTTATTTAAAAACCATGTTGGTGTAAAAGTCTTAAAATAAAATTTCAAATTCATACACTTAGTTTAAAAAAACTCAAAAAATGCTCCAAAAACTCTAAAATACCCTAAAAAATTAAGAAAATGACCTAAAAAACTAAAAATGCCAAAAAATGACAAAAAATGCAAAAAAATGCAAAATAAACTTTCTTATTCTCATTCAAATGTACATGAAACGAATTTGTGACAAGACGAGCATTGCACAGTAAGCTTTAGAAAACAATGCAAAGTGCATCGAAATCCCAGCCCTATCTATAACTATAAAATATTTGTAATAATCTACAACCTACATATTATATGATATATGTTTACTGTAGATTGTAATTGTATTTATAATATGAAATGATAATGAATTAATTGAATTTGATCGGTAACTAATATTTGTTTTATAATTTTTAGAATTTAAGACTTGTGAACAATTAGTTCTATCCATGCCATTGGCTTCTGCGCCTAAAAACGAAGACTCGCGCAAACGCTATATACGTAGTTTAGTTGATTTTACTCGAGAATTAAGTGTATGTGCATTAGGTGCATTATTATATTTCCTGGATACTCCATTGGCAAAATTAAATTTACCAAATAACTTCACTATAATGTCATTTAGAATTCTTAACATGGATGATTTAGTTTGGATTGGTATTAGTACATACGAATCATTGCAAATATTTTCGGCTCGTGAACACCCATCTGCATACAAATGGACCAAAAATTCAACTAAAGAAGGCCCTAGCATTTATAGTTTATTAAATAGATGTAACTCAGTTTTAGGATCTAAATATTTAAAGAATATTCTAGCTCAACCAACCAAAAATCTTAGTGTGCTAGAATATAGACATGAAGTAATAGAGTTTTTCACAAAACCGTGTAACAAAAATGTAATCGTCTCGTTGATTAACTGCATCAAACAGTGTCGTTGTGTGTTAGTAAGTAATAATTAAGGATAATTAATTTAGTTGCTACCAGTGGCGTAATTGAGGACACCCCCCCCCCTAAGATATATTTGCAAATTATATTTTATTATGTAGAATTTATAAACGTTTCCAAATTTAATAATTAATAATTTCATGAAATTATATTCCCTAATGCGTACAAATTATTAAATATTATCGCTTCTTTGCCTATAAGTGGTACATCTACCGAACGCAGCTTCTCCACGCTTTAACGTTTAGACGGTTTGAATGCATGTGCTGAGTAAAAAGTACTAATATTTAGATATTTGTAATGCTTTTCTAACAACCTTGAAACAAATTTCTTTATTATTCGGAATGTGGTAAATGCTTAATTTCTCTTGATTAAGCTTTTAGTAATCATAGTTAAGTTCTTTCCTCTTTATTTTCGGTTACTACTCCGAGATCCACTTTTTGGTTTAACACTTTCTAATTAGTTATATCTTATACTTTTATTATTTTGTTAATATGTCAAAAACTTGGCCGAGATAAAAAAATGCGCCTAACGGTTTTGGCATTGCTTAATATTCATAAATCAATCGAATTAAATGTTGATGATGTCATTAATAGATTTGCACAAATTAAAAAAATAATTATCTAATTTTATTGTCAAAAATGTGCCTTATTCTTCTTCAATTTTGTGGGGAAGGGGGGTTAACCTCTCTTAAAATTGCTCCCTCTGAGATGAAGTCTCAAATACGCCACAAGTTTCTACTTCCTAAATAATGAAATGAATAGAATATTATTAATAAGTACCTACATAGGTATTGTATATTTAAATATTTACAATATTTAATATTATAGTAAGTTATAAGTTTATAAAATTATAATCAATAAATGTATTGACTAGGAAATTTGTAGGTGCAATAATATTTTTAAGTATAAATATTCGTAGAGGGCTTTGTCCGTCCCCCATCCCCATAGAAAACCTATTTTATACATATATACATTAATTTATACTTTTCTTATAAATAATATTAAATTATTAACTTTACTATTGTAATAATAATAATACCTAAAATTGTAATTTACCTACTCAAAAAAAACTAAGCTTGTTTTAATTTAATCGGAAATCCTATATTTATATTATATAATGTTTGTCTCTGATGGAAAATCAAATAATATTAAAAATCAGTTTTATTACTTAATTTCAACGTTTTTAGTGTTTCAACTTTCAACCGTAATCACATCATGGTAGGGTTATTTGCAAATAGCTGTTCCTAATCTCCCATACATTCCTTATTAATTATTATTATCCATCCTCATAAGAGTAAACAAAAGCAATCTACACAAAATAAACAGTAAACACTTTTAGTATTCCCCATTCTCTTCAGCTACTGAACACCGCTGTTCTAGGCTATGCAGTGATTCTCAGAATTTGTTAAATAATAAATTACAAAGGGCAAGGTTAATAATAATTTTTGCAACATTTTTGAAATAAGGTGGAAGGAAGAATTGCAGTTTGCATCACCTTGCACTCCTCCCCACCACCACCACCTCAATACTATATTTCGTATCGGTATAGTCGTATAGACTATAGACTATACTACTATAGGGTATACACCAGTGATGTCCAACCTTTTTTCTTCGGTGGGCCACATAAATAAAAATGTAAAATATTGCATTTGTGTGAGCCACTTAAATATAAATTTACTGTAGATTATCTACCTGTAGATTTTTTTTTTTATTGTGACAAATGCCTCGGCAACTATGGGCCATTGGCTACAAAATTACATAGTTTTTACATTCATAATAGATAGGTTACATTAAATATGGTAGATACATTATACTTATAATATATATTAAATTAAATTTCTTTATGAAGTTCTGTGTCCCTTAGGAATTTGAGAACGTTGGTTGTATACTTGTATCGATGTTGAGGTTTTCAGCGAGATGGTGAGTTAGATGGCATTTTTTCAGTTGTAATTCGTATTTTTTGCAGTCGGTGATGATGTGTTTAACTGTTATGGGATCGTTACAAGTCGGACACATGGGTGGGTCTTCTTTCTTCATTAGGTAGGCGTGGGTTAATCTAGTATGGCCTATTCTGAGCCTATTGATAACTACTTCTTCTTTTCTGGTGAGTGTTTTGTTCGACCAAGGGAGAATGTGGTTTTTAATTTCGTTTAATTTGGTGTTAGAAGTTTTCCATTCGTTTTGCCAGATATTGAGAACTATTTTTTTAATTATTTGTTTGATGTCGGTCATTGAATAAACTTGGCATGGGGTTGCGTTTTGTGACACAGTAGCCTCTTTGGCAAGTGTATCAGCTCTTTCATTTCCTGAGATATTTGTATGACTTGGTATCCAGATTATTTTTATGGTGGTGTTTTCTTTTTGTATTTTATATATTTGGTTCTGTATTGTTCTTGCAGTCTCGTTTGGTCTATAGGAGTTTTGTATACTCATAAGGGTGCTAAGGGAATCACTAAAGATTATCGCTTTTTGAATATTTTTATTTTTGATAAGGTTGATAGCTTGAATTATGGCTTGTGCTTCGGCGGTATATATGGAACAGTCATTAACTAATTAACCTACCTGTAGATTTATTGTACCTACACGTCGTATATCTGTTGTATCTTTTACCTAAATGTATACACTTAACAATGGATTATCTCCATTTTATTTTGATTTGTACTGATAATCAGAGCCGTCCTTAAGCCGGGACGAGCGGTGCTCATGGCAACAACCCAACGCCTTAGACTTGTCGTTGGTGTCCCCCACAGTGGTTGCTCGTAGATTATTTTGAAGTAATGTACATTTAAAAATAAAAACATAATTTTAAAACAAAAAAAAATATATTATAAAGTCAGCGCGCAATGACGATCATCTGAACGCACTTTTAAGAATTTGTACAACAAAAATCAAACCTACAGACTTCGCATCGTTTCCCAACAAAATTTAACCATACATTTCACATTAAATTGTATATTGTTAAATTTTGGGTTATATTATATGGTTTTTTTTAAATTGCCAAATTATTTTTAGAACATATCTATAAATTGAAAAGTATTTTTACATTAATTAAAAAAAATTGGATTTTTTTTACACAACAGACCGCGGGCCACTTCTAAGACTATAGCAGGTTGGGTATCGCTGCCCGCTGGTATAGAAGACAATTTTAAACTGCTTAAAATGTTTCTTAATTTGACTTTAATACTTCATTATTATTTTAGTTGCCTTTAATTCTCTTCTAAATTACTTGAAGAACGTCCTAAAATTAATCTATTCTAGGCTATGGTTATATTATAATTTATTACGTTTATTATCAATGTATAATTTGTTATATAATATGTATATATAAATATTTAATTAAATAGTATAGATTCCAATACATTTTTATCACTTCTTTTTACGTGGGGATTGGGTGGCAGTCCGACACGTATATATAGTCATTACTCATTAGTCATTACCCATCGGTTTGAATCCGGTCAAGAATGTTCCCTTTCGGTGGGTTCTGGGCTCAGGGTAGGCGACAATCCAGAGTAAAGATATCCCCTCCATGCCAAGATAGTTATCTTATGGTGCCATTGATTAAAATTATGTCAAATAGGCGACAGAATACTATGTAAATAAAAAAACTGTTTCTAATTCAAGTATAATAATTTTAGTCCACTATGGTGAAAATTAATGGAGGCAATGCTTCAATATATCAATGGAAATTATTATATCAAGTAATTGTGTTTAATTTATAATAGTTAAATTAATAACTTTTCAATCACATTATTACTTAAATTTTTAACTAAAATTATTTTTTAAAATATTTAAATTATATATACTACCTTCTTAGAGGCTACCTCTATGGAATATCAATGTAATAAATATGGTTTTGGAAATGCTCATTCATAATGAGAATATTTGCATGAATAAGTAAATATTATGTATAGAAATTGAAAATAACTAAATTTCAGACAGTAATAAATTCTGTAACAATTGGAGAAATATGCGAAAGGTATTCTGAACAAATTATATTTTTTAGGAAGGTATGTAGCTAAAAAATAGTTATCAGTTTTATAACTATAACTACTTGAATATTTTGAATTTGAAAAATCTAAATCCAGACTTATGATAAAATAAAATAAAATAAATTACAGATTAAAAAAACATTAAAAGATAGTTTATATACTATGATCAATTCTATGTCATGTATAATTGATTTTGAACAATCAACTGCACAAGATCGATTTATTGTCAAATTTGGGTTCTTACCAGAACTAGATGAAAGTAAAGTAACAATACTTTAATAAACTGTCTTGCTACTTATGGTTGATACAATTTTTTATACTTAGAAAAATCAAAAATTTATAATATTTCTGAAGTATTAGATGAAATAACGTTACAAGAACTACAAGATTTACCTCCATACATTAGCAGGTGTTCCATACGTAAAATGCCAGAAATTGGATTTTTGTTGTGTCTTCCATTTTGGAAGCCTTCTGATGAAAT